>BMAU01002136.1:0-68178 GCA_019973935.1 Trichonephila clavipes
CAAGTAATCATTTCTGTATGTAGCTTCCAACGCTGCTGGAGAGCCTTGAATGGATTTGTATGTGTAACTTTATCCGGAACTCACATCATACTGTTGTTGGATCGTGCCTTTAGTCCTTTGACAGGACATTGTCTTAGCCCCCTAAAACTGTTTCGTTTTAAATTGAGTAGAATGTGTTTTTTGTGGTTTTTTTTTTTTTTTACTAGGCATGATTGCAGCCTTTTAGTAATGATATTCGTGTACCAAAATGACCCATGAGCTATTATATTAGTAAATATCAAAGAGTTAATCACTTAATGACCTAAAGGGTCAATGATCTGCATTTGTTTCTTGTAATAGTTATTAAACTCCTATTAATTAATGTCCTTTAGTCAAATGAGTTCGACAGTTTAATCATGTGTGGTAATGTTTAGATCTATTGATTGTTTAACATACTATTAGAAGCAGCAGTAGGACAATAGACGACGGATCTTGTAAATTGGAACCACAATAAAATAAGAAAGGCTGTACTTAAGCTTGACGGATGTAATAGCATAACAATAATAGCAACATAGTGATCTTTGGAAGGATGAAATCGAAACAATGTATCCATCGAAAATGAGTCTTTTACCCTACCAAACAAAATAGCCGCCTATCCCATATGGTAGTTTGTGACGATGATTTCTATGCCTTAGGGACTGGGTTCGAATCCCTGAGAAGGCATGGATGTTTGTAAATGTATAATGCCTTTGAAGCGTAGGGGTACTCTGAAAAACTGTCGAGCCGCAAGTCCTTTCGTGAGGTTGGTGGAAGGAAAAGAGTGGTGGGAGGCCAATAAACACCATCAGGGTGTTCATCTTGAAAATTTTGGAGGCACCGAGTCAAATCATATTGTCCCCTATATGGTGCTCAAAGCTACGGTGTATGGAAGGCATACAACTGTACCTTTGCTGCGAAGAATTTCGAGGACCCCGATATGATATCGTCTCTCAGACAGGTGGCATTATCAGCGACAATGACAACAATCTGCCATGATATGTAACTTTTATAATGTTTTATTGAGTAATTCATTGCAATTTTGGAGCCTTTTTAATTAGGATAACTATTTCCCTCCCAACTTTTTGTTCAATAACTCCTGCAGTTCCATGTTCATAAGATGCTACTTTCACAGGCGGGAATGTATTGATTAGTAAAGAGGATTATAACTACCGACAAAAATTGAGGATATTTAGTGAATTTAACCAAATCTATATATAAGAAAATGTTTGACAGGGGTACACATCTAACTTCTCTAAGTATTTAGTTACAACTTAAAAAAAAAAAAAAACGCAGTAATACTTATATGTTTGAAGTGAAAACTTCTATAGACGTGTTTTTACTCAAGAATGAATGTAGTCTTGCTTGAGTGTGTTACGCTGAATTGTGTTTACTCGCATCCGTAATGGTTTCTTTGATTTCTTGAAGACATTCTTGACAAACACCAACTCCCTGCGTTAAATCTCAATTGTAGACACCTCACATATACTTTAGAGCGTGTATTTCAAATACACACAATTCGAATGCTTAAAATGACATAACTAGCGTCACACTTATGCGCGAACGTAAGTAGAAGCAAATTTGTTACATAAATTCAAATTTTTTATTTTAATGTAATGTTTACCTTCGTAAAGTCTTTTAGTAAAATATATGCTCTTCTTTTTCAGCATTTTAATACAGAAATAAATCTCTTTTCAATTTTATCAAAATTGTTTCGAAAAGCCACAATTTACATGTAAGTTTTAATTACGATTTATACAAATATCAAAGAAAAAAAATTATGGTCCTTTATATTTTCTCGCTATCAGTTGGTTTTTAAAGTAATCGGATGTATTACAATTTATAAACGTAAAATAAATAAAATTTCCTTCAAAATCAGCTTTTAGTGTTAATAAATTCAGTGTAAAATCTGAAACACATTATACGACGGGGAAAAAACTGATCTAAAATAGAAATCAATTTTACCTCAGAAACACAATATGTAATACTTTCTGTATGTTTGTAAGTTCAGATGACAGCATAATAAAATTATATTATTTTTTTATAAGACTGTTATGCTAAGAAAAATCCCTTAATAAGTAGCTCGTTAAATTTATTTCAATAAAAATTACCTGTAGCCCAAATTTAGAGATAAAAAGAGATGCATCGAAAATTGAATAGTTTTTTCTGTCACATGATTTTTTTAATGTAATGTTTTTCTAAGTAATGGTTAAATGTTTTTTTTTTCAATATTCCTTTCTTAAAGAGAAGTAGTAATCTTCATAATTTTTTTACTTATCTATTTAAATCATAATACACAAATGGAATATATATTTCCGATAAGACCAATATAATTTTAATTCGAAACATTATTTTAAACTTAATTTTTTTTAAATGGTTCAATATATTTTAAAATTTTGAATATCTTTTACTTTAAATATTGGTAAAAAATTTTATAATATTCTTAAAATAGTTCATTACAATACTTTTATTTTTACTTTTTTTCTTATGTCAGACACTATAAAAATAGTAAAATAGAGCTGTATTTATTTTTGATGAGTTTTGTAAAAATAATTATTCGTATAAATTTTTATTCCATGTATATACAGTCGACTCTCGATAATTCGAAGTTGGAGGGACTAATGAAAAACTTCGAATTATCAAGAGGGTAGGAAAAAACTCTCAAAATACACGAAGAGACGTTTTTTTGTAACACACATTTAAATTTAAAACCATGTAATAAAGCAACAATTGTACATAATTTTTTAAAGTACATTTTATACAGTATAAAAATAAAACAGAAGTTAAAAGTCCTGTATTAAAAGAATACTTATGTCTTGAAAAGAACTATTAAAAGAATATATATACTATATATAATTAATACTTTTTGTCGAAAAAATCTGTTATCTTTTTTTGTTTTAAGGCATTCAATCTAACTTTGTCAATAGATTTTTCTAGAACAAATGAAGTCTGTAAAATGTCTGCATCAACATGATTTTGAAGGTAAAAGTTGCGTAGTTTGTTTAGTGACACTTTAGCTTCTGACAGAGATACCGGAGTCACCTTCTCCGATTCTTCTTCATCACTTTCTGTATTATTGTGGTCCAAAGCCATAATTTCAGCGTCAGATAGAGCTCCCCATACAGCAATGTCCATGTCAACCAACACGTAGTCGTCAAACGTCAAATCTTGTTCTGGAAGAGCTTCCCAAAGGGATGGTTCAGCATTAAATTCAGTGAGTGTATTGTCCATCTCAACCAGATTCGGCGAGGGGAAGCCTGACTTTTTAAAACAGTTGTGATTGTCGAAGGAGTAACAGCTCTCCAAACCTTGTCAATCATAATCAAAGCTGTTAAAATAGAAATAGTAGTTACATTCTGCTGATTTTCGAGGTTATCCAAAACGCTTTTAACAACTTCATGCCGATAAAAAGTTTTAAAATTATGTATGATGCCCTGGTCGAGTGGCTGAAGTTCTGATGTTGAGTTTGGAGGGGAAAATTGAAGTTTCACATTTGATAAAGGTGGTGCGTTATTGTGCACAGTACAGTTGTCTAAAAACAAGAGAATACGTCGTTTTTCTCTTTTCATATCCGAGTTCAGTGAGACCAACCAATCATTAAAGAGTTCGGTGGTCATCCATGTCTTCTTGTTTGAGCGGTATTTGGTAGGGAACGAGTTTATGCCCTTGAAACACCGAGGTTTTGCAGATTTTCCTATGACGAGAGGAGTAATCTTTTCTGAGCCGTCCATGTTTACAGTCAGTAAAATAGTTAACCTCTCCTTGCTATGTTTTCCTCCATGGCAATTTCTTTCTTGAATGTAAATGTTTTTTCTGGCAAACACTTGAAAAAGAATCCGGTTTCATCCGTGTTGAAAATGTTACGTGGTTCGTACTCCTTTATTAGATCCGAAAGCGAGTTCTGCCACTTAGAACAAACGTTAATGTCGACACTTGAGGTTTCCCCGCACATTTTTTGAAGACTATCTCATTAGTTTTCTTAAAATTTGTAAGCCATCCCTCGCTAGCCGAAAACTCGATTCCTAATTCTTTGGCGAATGCTTTAGTCTTTTCGTTCAATAAAGAGCCACCCATCGGAATATTCTGACCTCGACACTGTCTCATCCATGAAATTAAACACTGTTCAAAACGTGGAAAATTACCTTTATTAACGCGTTTTCTCACTCTACTCGAAGATGAACTAAAGATTTATTCTTCAGAATAGTGGAGAGCGAGCTCAGTGGGATTTCAAATGCTTTGGCTACATCGACCTTCCTCTCACCTTCTTCAACTGATTCTATCACCTTTTTTTTCAGAAATTGTTAAGCACTTGTACTTTTTAAAAGAAGACATGTCGTTCCTTTCGCGTGATAAGTCGACGCTGAGGTGAAGTGTTAAGTAGTGGCCTAAGGTTTACATCGAAATTAACAGGTAGGAAACGTAAATCACCACAACTTTAGTAAAATAATATTTTTAATTTAAAATTTGGAATACAAAATGAACACAAGGCGTATTCACAGTTCACACTCAGCTACAGGGGTATACTTAGTATAGCAGGGGTCGACAACTATGGTACGTGGAGCAATTCTTAGTGGCACATTACCACGCTCTTTTTTTTTAAAAAAAATAATAGAATAATGTTAAATCCCTGTCTCTACTGTCTTTGCCTCGTACATTTTTATATAAAGGTTTTATTTCTCGCTTTCAATTGTCTGCCATAAAACGATTCTGCTGAATTATCTTGGATGTAGTTCGAGTGCTTTAATTTAAAAAAAAAACATCTATTTAAATGTGACTCATTATTAGTAATAAATACTGAACGAAAATCAAAACTATTGTGCAACACTTGTAAAAGGAAGCATCACTCATTACTGCACAGTGAATAAAAAAGAAAGCAGTTTTTCCTTTATCCATCTAAAGCTTGGGTATCAACGGAAAAAGAAAAAAACAGATGGCTTAGGAATAAATCAACATTCTGCTTAGCAAATTCCGGAAATATAATAAACAAAGTATAATTATTCTATCAACATGCACAATTTGAACTGAAAATAAGTTCAGTAAAAACACCGCACGTTAGATAATTAGGAACAGGAAGTGAATTTAACTTCATAATATTGAAGGTTCTAATTATCGAGAGTTTTATAGGATAACTTCGAATTATTGCGTGTTGTAGTCTGGCCAGTCACAAATTTTACTTCGAAATATTGAGAATACCAAAACGTATGGTTTTAGTTCGAAATATCAAGAGTTTTTCTAGGGTCTGAGCATATACTTCGAATTAGCGAGAGGTTCGTATTATCGAAAGTTCGAATTATTGAGAGTCGACTGTAATTTAAAAACATGTTATATAAAACAACCAGAAAAAGTTTCAGAGAAATTATTATTGAATATAAAAAAAATGTCAAGCATTTTAAATAAATAATTATAGTGAAGAAATCATGAGAAAGAGTCCTTTTAAGTTTTATATAACTCATTAAAATACATGAAAAAGTTAAATATAGATGTCATGTGCTTAAGTTTTGGTTTTCGCTTCGGCATCCTGTTAACAAATTCTAACAACCAGCTAAGTAATGTAGATATAGCTACCAAACTTTGTACATATATTAAGAAGTATCGCACAATTAAAATGAAGCAATAAAAATCAGTACTTAAGTCATTTTTAGGGAAATATGATCTCTTAGTATTAGTTACAAATGAAAGTTTGAAGAAAAATTATTAAAGAAATTTTATGTATAAAGGAAATAAAGAAATGATGATAATGGTGTCGTATCCATGACGGAACCATTCAAACAGTACCATGGGCCCAGATGACTGTTCTGGCAATCTCTTCAGTAGAGATCCACATCGAGATTTGATGATGAAAAGAGGACCCCTATTTTTTACAGAGCAGCAAGAATAGCTGGACAGTCAGCTCTGTATCCAAACAATTATCACAATTCCTATAATATTTACCATCATCCCTCTCAGACTTCATTTCTGTATAATGACCTGTTCTTAGCCTAGCAATAGTTTTTGTTACAAGGCGGTCTCCACTTCTATTACAGATTGGATGCTTCGCAGGAATTGACTTCTCTCTCAATTTGAAATTTGTGACAGCATTTGCATCTAATAAAGTAATGTTGACAAAGTTGTCATTATTAAGATTTCTAGCTTCTTTCGCCAGTCTATCTGCGCTTTCATTGCTTGCAACGTTAACACATATTCAGGTAGCCATTAGAGGAAGCAGACATAATCTAAAAAAAAAATAAAGAGATATTATTTCATATAAGATATCTTATTTCTTGGATGAATCCTATCTCAATAAACACTTATAAAAGATACTTATTACATTTCTGTTTTATTTTGTCAAGATATTAAAGTGTCCGACGAGATTGAAAATATGTTTTGGGTGTTAGATTAGAACCATTTGAAAAAAAGGATGTAAGTACTCAGCAAAAAGAACTTATAAAAATAGGTTTATATATATAAATGAGTTTTTTGAAAAATGAAATTGGATATCTCCTAAGCAATTCATTAAAATTCAGTAAAACTTGTAACACAAGTAATAAGGTATTTAGAGTGTAACAAATCTCAGATATTAAGACATTTACATTTAATAATATTTTACAGCCATTTTTAGCTTAGAAAATAACGTTATTTTAACGAAAAATCATTAACGTCAAATCTGAGAGAGAGAGAATAATCTCTTACAGAACATTTATTTCTTAAAATATTTTTTCATCCTGTTTGAAACACTTCAGAAGAATCAAGAGGGGTATCATTGAATTTAAAGTTACATTATGCCAGTCTTATTTTTATTTATGCTGTTTTGCTTAACATTGAAAATTTTGCAAAAATTTTATAAAAAAAATATTTTTAAAAAACAAGCTGTGAATCATGTTATTAATTTAATAATTATGACTCCTTAAACTAATTTATGTCCTTTAAAGCAATAAATTTCTTCTAAAAAACTATTTAAAAAAAATTGATCTCCAAACCTCCAAAAATAATAAAAAAAATCTTCGATTTTTTTTATTATTTTTTAAAATCTTTTATGCGTTTAGTTTCAATTGCATAAACGAATAAAGTTAAAATAATTTATTTCATTTTAAAACTCCTATATTTCAAGAACGGGGTTGGTGGTGGGTGTGTGTTTCATTAACTATTCCTACCAATTCACAGTGGACCAAGCTAAAATTGCATTTTTTCCAATTAGCTATCACCACGCTCATTATAAACTTACGTTTCTCAATGTGTCGCACAGTACACTCTAGTACACTCATAAATATGCATGACGCCTTCCCGAATTCATCATTTACCCAGAAGACAATGGCGATAAAAGTGAATACTAACTAGTAAACAATGGAGGATAATTTCATACGCTTGTCAAAATATGAAATCCAACTATGCTATGTCTTAGAGCCGGGGTGGGCATTAAGTCGATCGCGATCAACCAGTGGACCGCCAAGACATTTTGGGGTGACCGCCTTCACATAAAATCTTAGACGCGCATACTAAAAGAAACACAGGTGGTTACCAAGATAATGAAAACACCAGTGAATAAAACTCCAAACCAAATTTGAGAGACGGTTTCAAGAATTTACTAAACTAGAATCCCACAAAAGTTGCAGTCATGGGTTATTCATTTGGCAATGTTGATGTGAATTGATTGATTGAATATTAACGTCGCACTGTTCACCTACACGAGGGCTTTTGGCGACGGACCACGTAAGTTTGAACCATGGTCAAGTGACGTGGACGACACCTGAGCTGGCACCCCCCTCTCCTAACTACCACACCACACCAACGGGAGGACGTTTCAGCTCTCGACAGATTTAATGTGCATCACTGCCCTACACGGCGGGTCTTTAGTGGTAATGGGGTCGAACCCATGACAATGCAAGCCACGTTCCGATACCAATACCACTCGGCTACCGCGGCCACAATGTTGATGTGAAAAATATAACTAAATATACACTAGCTAGAAAAAGTGCGGTCACGTACTATTGCTTACATGAACAATGAAAAAAAGTTTAAAACTCGGAATTTAAAAAACAAATTTTAATTAGATTTTATTTAGTTCATTTTAAGTATATACAGAATAACGAAAATAAATTTGGTTTGCCTTCTCATAGATTTTAAAATAAAGACAGGTTTGTAACGATAATAACAAAAATCAAGTATAAAAAGTCTACGTTCACTGTTTTAGTAGTAACTATAAAAATTATTTAAAAAGAGAATAATGAGCTATTTAGTAGCTGGTTGGTTAATCTCATTATTTGAGAAACTCCTAGAGTCGTTTTGGCATTGAACAAATCTTGGGGTTTCTTTAACCTTAACTTTTCCCACTGGTCCTTAAGAACACTCTTCTGCATATCCTTGCTAGATACATTGTGTTGACGAATCCTGCGTTCCAACAAATCTCATAGGTGTTCTGTAGGATTCAGATCAGATGACTGTGGGAACATGTGCAATTGATTTGGGACATTATACAAGAGCCAAAGTTTCACAATTTCAGCGGAGTTCTTAGGATCGTTGTCGTGTTGAAAACGAAAAGATTATCCTAAGCCGAGTTTGGTAGTACTTTCGTTTAAATTGTTTTTAGGACATCAAAGTAATCATATTTGTTCATAATTGATTATATATACTCCAACTTGCCAACATCATTGCTCGCCATGCACCCCCACACTATGACTCCACCGCCGCCGTGCCTTACCGTTGGTACTAAATGCTCTTTTCTCCAGACTAATTTACAACCTTTTATGCCGAAGATACAAAATTTGGCCTCGTCAGAGAGTATCGCAGTCCTCCAGAACTCAAGAGGCTTATGCATATGATCTTTTTTAAAAGCTATCCGCTTAAGCCGGTTGGTCATTGAAATATAAGGCTTTTTGCGAACCACTCGACTATGGTACCCAGCCTTTTTCAAGATTTTTGTTGCAGTATCCTCCCAAATATTTTTGTTAAACTGCTCGAGAATGTCTGTTGCTATTTAAGTTGCAGACAAACACGGATTTATTTCACCATTGATGTCGTACTGCCTTTTCTCTGATTGTGAGTTTAGAGAGACGACTTAAAAGAGGCCTGGATGTGTAAATTCTTGTAGATTTAAAGTTATAAATAACATGCCGGATAGAGATGAATACTGCCGTCCAACGGATCTGGCTAAATCCCGACTTTTTCCATCTTTTCACATTGATTTTAAGTTCACTGTTACTTAGTTTCCTTTTTATTTTCCGTGTCCTTGAATTGCTTCGTATCTCACAAAAACGTAACAATTATTGCGTCACAATTTTCTTAAGCTATTTTACTTGATAACGAATTACAAAAACTCTGTTGCCTGTTGATACAAATTCCAAGAACCAAGATAATTCCAATAGTTAAAGCAAACTTTTTCTGCCTACTATTTGTGTATTTTGCTACAAAACTCCCGTTATTCTAAGTAGTTTTAATTCAAAATTAACAAATTCTTGCATGCTCAATATTTAAGTAACAGTAAACAAATTCGTGAAATTTTATTTAAAAAAATTACATTTTTCTATTAAATTTTACCTTTGCTATATGATTTCTTATGGGGGGGGGAACGCAGACTTTTTCTAGCAAGTGTATTTTACATGTTTTATATCTCTCGAGGAAAACGAAGCTTTTCTCTTTCAAAAGGACATAATTTGTTAAGAATAACTTTTGGAATCTATATTGGTCGAAGTAAATTATCCCAAATTTAAAAAAAGCTACAATTCATTTAACATCGTTCTTTCACTCTACCTACCTATGAGAATCTACATTTTCAACGAAGAATATAACTAAGACAACATATTCCCGTTCACAGACGACCACTTAGAATGCAGTGTAAGATTAGCAGTTAGTAATAAGATATCGAGGTATTCAAGATTGGGGCAGATAATACGAAGACTAAGTCGTCTATTGAGACTATAGCAATAAAACTATATATAATTTTAAGGGAAAATTACTTAATTTGTGATGCATTGTGAATTGAAAATGCATCATTTGATATTAAATTTATAGGTATAATTGTTATGTTCGTATTTTGCGTTTTACTTAAAACGTACACTCATGTCCAAAATTATCTTTACATACCCAAAAATGATGATATTCAATGAAATATCCAATCAATGTGATCCGTATTTGCAGGGAATGTGTGAAAACCAAGCCTAATTACATTATCCAATCAAAAGTAATCAAACGGTTTGTGATATGCAAATCTAGGCGTTACGTCATCCAAGGGTGAATCAAGCGCTTTGCGCAAACTGAATATTTGAGTGAATTTCTGCAACATAGCGTTTGATTTCAGTGTGTAGGGACTCAAAGTGGTTTGTTATGGCTTCAAGGTATCATTTGGAAGAATCTGTAAAGTGGCGAATTATCGGCCGTTTAGAAGCAGGGCAGTCAATCACGGAAACAGCCACATGTCTGAATATTTCAAGACAGACAGTCTCTAAGCTATGGAAACAGTTTCAAAATGATGGAACTGTTGTAAGGAGGCCTGGACAAGGTCGGAAACGAATGACAACTGCTTCTGAAGATCGGTATCTGGCATTAACTGCCCGTCGTAACAGAAAGGCTACTGCTCGCCAATTAAGTTCAGAGCTTGCAGCCGCCACTGGAGCTGTTGCATCACGGCAAACAATATACAGAAGGCTTAACGAAAAAGGCCTTTATGCCAGAAAGCCAAGGGTATGTGTTTTACTGTCTTCACAGAAAAAGAGGGATCGCTTTAATTGGTGTAAAGAACATCAAAACTGGACTGAACATCAATGGTCCCATGTTCTCTTTACTGATGAGTCGCGGTTTAGTTTAACAGGTGATTCTAAACGTGTTTACATCTGGAGGAGTCAGGAACACGAAATGATCCCTCGAACATTGTGGAACGTGACCGTTTCGGTAGTGGAGGTGTGATGGTATGGGGGGAATAATGATCGATGGACGTACGCCTCTACACGTGTTCAGAAGCGGATCTGTGACAGGCCAGATATATCAGGATGAGATCTTAGATCCTTATGTAAGACTTTTCAGGGGTGCATATGGACGTGACTTTTTATTTATGGATGATAATGCTCGTCCACATCGAGCAAACCTCGTTGATGAATTCCTTGAAAGTGAAGACATTAAGCGAATACCTTGGCCAGCAAACTCTCCTGACCTTAACCCAATAGAGAACTTATGGGACTACCTTGGAAGAGCCATTGCACGTAGACATCCTCCTCCCTAGAGATGTAAATGGCCTGAAGACTGCATTGCTGGAAGAGTGGAGTTTAATTCCCCAGACTGTGATTAACAAAGTTATTTCCAGCCTTAAAACACGTTGTGATATGTGTGTACGAGTCAGGGGAGATCATATTCCATATTAAGTTCGTAAGACTTAATTCTTTTTCTGAATCATTCCTTTTTTTTCTTAACTCTCTTTGTCACACTTTATTACCATTTTTATTGTTTCATGCTACATGTGGTAATCTTCAATTTTTTCTTTTGCATTTATGTGTCATAATGTTATGTATCATTCCAACAAAATTCATTAAATTATAAGTCAGTCTCTGAGAAATCCGTGAATTTATGCATGTAAACATTATTTTGGACATGAGTGTAGTTTTAAAAGAGTAAGTTTTGTTTTTCTGCTGTAGTTATGTAGGTAAGTATACACACATTCTATATTTATTATTGTTGTAATACAAATATTGTGTTGAGCTTTTTTTCTGCTTATCACAACTACGTCACATGGTGGACCTCGACACCTTGAAAAAATTAAAAGTAAATCGTGAGATGTAAAAGTCTGCCCGCTCCTGTCTTAGAGGCTCTACAGTGCAAGCTGGTTAAAGAGATTTCGTATTCTTCATATGCATATCTCATGCATTATTTGATCATATAAACCTTATGGTAACAAAGGGGATAACCTATTTTCGAGTGTGAATTACACTATGTTACTCAAATTCTGTTGACTTTCTCACACCCCCAGCTTTATGTTGGATAAGCGATTAAAGTAGATGAGTTTACTTACAAAACTTTGATGAATGTTAACTCCATAAACCCTAATTTGACTTAAGTGTTGAGTGCAAATGAAGGCTTTTACGACAATATTTGTTATGAGAATCGTTATATGCATATTTCTTTGTAACTCCATTTTGAATAAATATTTAGCCCTTTTGCTGGAACATCTCTATCCATCCCCAGGGTAATCTAACAGGTTATCGAATTAATGATTCCTGTTGTGATTGTTACATCTGATACAATTGCGATTAAATACTCCATTAATTTGAAGAATAATGTAGAGAAGAGTACTCACTTTTTTTTATTATTTGAAATTAATTTTGAAGCCACAGATTTCAAAGTTTTTGTATCCGTAATTAATGTTAAAAATGCAATGAATGCAACCAAAGTTTGAATTTTCCACAATTTGATTATTCTTCAGGAATCAATATATCTTGAATTCAATATCTGTATTGATTTAACATGAGGATGTCATATGGGATTTCTCCACTCTCGATGAAATTAGTCGTAAATATTTGAAGCGATGATCAATAAATGTATATATATTTGTTGATAATGTAAATAAAATAATTATTTTATTGCCTATTGCAGGGAAGGGCAGAGAGAGAGAAAAGGGTCCACAAAGAAACCATCAGAAAATTCACTTTTATAATCGAAAATTTTTTTCAGTGCGCTTGAAAGATTGGTCTTATATTTTTCCCTTGCAGGAAAGCATAATTTCTTTATTCCTTTATTAGGAAAACAAAATACCTAGAAGAAAATGTTTCTACAAAGAGATCAGCAGCAGATTTTGGAAGACAAGGTCACAAGATCTCGGGATTTAGAAAAAAAAACCCAGCCTTAATTCCATTTCCTCTGTTATCCCTTTCCTCCTGATACTGATACAGCACCTGTCGAGCTACACCTTGAGCCTATTGACTTGAAGTCAGATGCTTAAAAAAAAGATGCTTAATGCTATGACATTGACATTCACGAATCTTTGTCAGCTGAGAAATTTTCATGTATGAAGAAATTTGTGGGGAATATCTTCATTGCATTTTAATCGCATATATTTGTGAAAAAACTTTTCTTCGTGAAGTTCCACAAGAGTAAATACAGATGCAATTTGGCTGGCAAAAACTTGCAGGCTATGTTGAGAATTTCAACAAGCAATCTCACTCTTGATTTAAAAAAATGTTGAAAAGTAGGATTGGGCACATTTGTATCATTAAACTGATTCTAAATTTGGATGTGCTTGCTGTTACAGACAATAGGGGATTAGCACAGTAAAAAAGTTACAGTAAACTACCACTATTTTGTTTTATGTATATTTATTATTTTTAGAATGAATGCAGTCTTTTTAAAATATCCGACTACGTTCGGAACCGTGATTTTGCAAAAGCGTATAAATGGATAATATTTATGATATTTAGCATCAGTTAGATTAGAAAATGTATATAAAATTGTTTTCAGAATATTATTGCAAACAAAATTTATTTAAGTACAATATTTTGACACAAAAAATGAACATGGAAGGACCCATTTTCAAAATATTCTCCTTCTGTGAAAAATGCTTCCATTATAATAATATTTTGCCTGTATATAGCTCAGACCTCTGTACAGAGGCTCAACTAGAATTTTTTAAATATATAACTTAGAAGTGGGTTTATCTATGTTTTACGACAACAGAGAGGAGAAATTTTAAGAAAAAAACACCGATAATTATTTCAATGGTTCGTAACTCTGAAAATACTGTGAGTGTTTTTTTAAAAAAATAGTTCAGACTCTCTGGAGAAGTCTTTACTTTATATAAGCGAAATATTATTACTTTAGAAGCCTCTTTTATAAAATGAGAACCTTTTGAAAAAAGGTTATTCTAAGTTAATTTTTTGCCAAAATATTGTGTTTAAATAAATTTCTTTTTGTCAAAATGTCCTTAAAAACAATTTTATACATGTATTGTAATCTAAGTGACACTAAATATCCCGAAAATTATCCATTTACACGCTTTTTTAAAATCACGGTTCCGAACGAAGTCGGATACCTTAAAAAGGTGCGTCCTTCCAGTATCCTCCCTTCCCACAATGCAACCCGCGGGCCAAAATAGTTGCCCATACTTGGATCATGATTTATGTTCGTGAAGGAATGATGATCGAAAGATGATGCAGTCAAATGACGGTTTTGGAAGATTAAGTATGAGGTATTGTCGCTTCTGACAGCAAGACAACTAAATTCGAAAACCACGTCAGAGCATTGTATTGCTTCTCTCTCATAGCTGAAAAACTCTTTTATGTTTGATTAGATTATGCAAATTTAGTTTTCCTGCAACTCTATTGAAAATGACAAGAGTCAATTATACACAATGAATCCAAATCAACACAATGAATCCAAATTGTAGGTTCAACCCCGACCCAAGTCGGAGGATTTTCATAATGCAGAAAATCGACAGCGGCGATGTTGTATGATTATACGGCATGTAAAAGTTCCCTAGAGTATTTGTTTGGCTTGGATGCTCTTGGAAAAATGAAAACAAAGTACAAGCTTGCATCGTCAGAGCTCAGGTGCCTTTCTCTAGGGAGGAAATTGAGCGTCAAAATTACCTGCTGCATTTGGTACCCGCCTAAAGGGTGCCATACTAAGAAGAGCTACCAGCGTATGGGGCGTACTAGGTCTGCAATGGCTAATCACCAATCCGCTGCCCATTAGAAATAAAAAAAAGTTTAGCATACTTTTCTTAAAATGTACTAAATAAATCTAAGACCCCTCCCTCCATATGTCCTTTTAAAAAAACAAAAGTTGTCGCAAGTAGTCGAATACCTAAAACGGGACTGCGGATTGGTATTTTACCATTATCATACGAAATGCACATTTCGTACGATTGGCATAATGTTAAGTTTTTATGTGCAAAAGAACCTTTTAGTTCATTGCTGGAGCTCCTCAATCGCAGTGAATAGCATCCCCCGCTCCCCTCCGATGACCGTGCCCTGTCCATAATACTTCGATGCAATCCGAGTTTTCTTGCGTAGCAATTAATTTCTATACCCAAGCCTTTCATATGCAGAAAAACGCTTTTCAAAGCCCCATGTCTTAAACCTGGAGCGAAAAAAAAAAACACAAAAACTTTCGCATAGGGTGTGTACAGTCACGCAAAAAAAAAAATCTCAGGATTTAATTTTTGTCTAAATTATATTTTGATGAAATTGTCTAAGAATTTAACTATCAGAAAATTTATACACTGCTGGACAATTGCTAAGGACGGATAACACTATCACCCATAGCAACCACAAAATGAAAGGAAGCAAAATGTGGAAAATTAGAATAAGTGCGGGATATTAGAAAGAAGTATGAGTATGCAAATTTTTTTCCACGTCTGTTCATCACGTGATAGCGTTCATAAGAGCTTTAAAGGTTTTGACGCGTGTGGACAGTTGTTGTTTCAAGTCAAAGTTTTACAGGAAAGATTTAATAGACGAACTTAAAATTTTTGACATGTCTTCCCGACATCACATAGATGATTTTATGCGTGGCCGAATTATTGGAAAGATCGAAGAAGGGCGAAAAATAACAGATGTTGCCAGGGAGTTCGACATCGCTCACAGCGTTGTTTCACGGCTGTGGAAGTCATTTAAAACTACTGGAATGTGTAATAGACGGCACGGGGGAAGTCGTGTTAGAAGTACGACGCCTGCAGAAGACAGATAAATCGTCCTATCAGCAAAAAGGAACAGGTGCACCACAGCTCAGCAGGTGGCAAATCAGTTTCTTGCTGCCTCAGGAAAGCAGATCTCCCGAAAAACTGTTGCCAGACGTTTGAGGGGAGGAGGACTATACGTACGCAGACCTGTTGTGTGTGTCCCATTGACCAGACAGCACCGTACTGCCCGTTTGCAATGGTGTCGTGAGCATCACAATTGGACTGAACAGGACTGGGCATGTGTACTATTCTCAGATGAGAGTAGATTCAGTCTGTCATCGGATTGTAGACGCCAACTGATCTGGCGGGAGAGTGGTACTGCTTATCGTCCAGAAAATATCCAGGAAAAGGACCGATATCCGACATGCAGTATCATGGAATGGGCCGGCATCATGTGATCAATGGCCGCACGCGCCTACATGTGGTTGCGAATGGGACTATGACGGGCCAACGATACATTGATGAAGTTCTTATTCCTCATGTACGTATTTTCCGTGGTGCTGTCGGTGATAAATTTGTTTTTATGGACGACAACGCAACATGTCATCGAACACTCGCTGTTCAGGATTGTCTAGACAGCGAGGGCATTCAACGTCTCGTATGGCTCTCTAGCGCGTTCTCCAGATCTAAACCCCATTGAAAATGTGTGGGATGCTTTGGGGAGGCAAGTTGCTGGTCAAAACTATCTTCCGACAAACAAGAACACCCTCATCCGTGCACTCACAGAGGAATGGGATAAATTGCCTCAACAGCTGCTGGATAATGTTGTGCAAAGTACGGTACTACGTGTGGAATGTTGCATCACACTCCATGGTGGACATAGCCCGTACTGATACCTTTCTATAAGGTGCCTGCTGACTTTTAGATGCATTGTTCTATTTCTTCGTACGCAGATCAAATGAACATTTTTTTTCTTTCAGAAGTTTCACAGCTTTTGTACTTTCCAGAACAATAAATATTCTTTATTCTAATGTCTGAACAGTGTGGCAACTATATTTTATCCTACTAGGCCTCATGTCTCGCTTAATGTTATGCTACATAGCAATTTGTGATCCGTCCTTAGCAATTGTCCAGCAGTGTATTTTGTGAGCAGAATTTTTTTGTGCAATTATAAGTGCTATAAGTAAAAAATTATATTCAACTCTTTTTCTCGTATGGGAAGAGAACGTTGCACAGATCTAAATGGTTTATTGCCGGGGTGGGCATTAGGTCGATCGCGGTCAACCGGTGGACCGCCAAGACAGTTTGGGGTGACCGCCTTCACATAATACCTTAGACGCGCATACTAAAAGAAACACAGATGCTTATCAAGATAATAGAAACACCCGTGATTAAAACTCCAACCCAAATTTGAGAGACGCTTTCAAGAATTTACTAGATTAGAATCACACACACACACTAAAGTTGCATTCATGGGTTATCCGTTTAGTAATGTTGATGTGAAAAATATAACTAAATATGTGTTGCATGTTCTGTTTATCTCTCGAGGAAAAGGAATATTTTCTCTTTTTAAAGGGCATACTTTGTGAAGAATAACTTTTGGAATCTATTAGTCGAAGTAAAGTATCCCAAATTTAAAAAAGCTGCAATTTATTTAACATCGTTCTTTCGCTCTACCTACCAGTATAAATTTATATTTTCAACGAAGATTGAAATTAAGGCAACATATTCCATTTTCCCAGACGACCACTTAGAATACAGTGTAAGATTAGCAGTTAGTAATTATATACCAAGGTATTCTAGATTGGGGCGGATAAAATGAAGACTAAGTCGTCTATTGAGACTATAGCTATAAGAACTAATTTTAAGTGAAAATTATTTAATTTGTGATGTATTGTGTGAATTGCTTGAAAAAGCAAAAAATGTTATATTAAATTTATGTCAATAATTATTATGTTCGCATTTTACGTTTTACTTAAAACGTAGTTTTAAAAGAGTAAGTTTTTCTGCTGTAGTTATGTAGGTAAGTACACACTGTATTTATTATTGTTATAATACAAATAGTGAGTTCAGTTTTTTTTTTTTTTTTTTGCTCTTCGCACCTACGTCACACATGGTGGACAACAACACCTTGAAAAATTTAAAAGTAGACCGTGCCATGTAAAAGTCTGCCAACCCCTGGTTTATTGCAATGCTTACACAACGGTATAAACAACGTCACCGAAATAAACTTTTCCCAGTTCCTTTTAGAGGACCTGCTTGAAAGACTTGACGCTTCAAATCCAACTGCATTACTAACAGCTCATGCAACTGGATCTTCTATTTCAAATGAGGTATAACACTTGAAATTCATTTACATTCTGATTCAATAACTGAATCTATCTGAACACAAAACCCATTAAGTGTAGCAGGAGAACTAAGTAAAGTTATCAAAGAGGTTTGCAGTCTATTATATATACTAGCAGTTACCCACCCGCTTCACTGGGTATTTCACGATGTTGTATATATGTATACTGTTTACATATATATTAATTATTGATATCTAGCATTAAGAATTCGATTGTATTGAAAAATATATTTATAGCTGTTACACTCTCGCCCCTTGATATGAAAAAACATAAATTATGATATCTAATTTCTTTTTATATCTAAAATAGAAGTAGAAAGATTTTTTTCGCTCACTTAACCTAATAATCAAGTGGATTTCCACCAAAGCAACTTTCAGTAGATCTCTACTCCATAAAATAAACATGCGTGCTAAATTTCAAGTCTTAATCTAACAGAACAAAAACGGAATTTTTATCATCAATACCTCGTTGAGAGCACTCTTAGCGGATTCCAATTCAACAAAAGAAGCATGCAAACCAAATTTTATTATTGTAGTCTTAGCAGTTCGAAAACGGGAATTTTGTCTATCAGTACGCCCCAATAACTCTTTCCGCTTCCCCCTAGAGTTGCTTTCCGTAAAATCCATTCTTAGTGGAACTCTATTCAACTAAAGAAAAAAATTGCTCAACAAATTTCAAGTAAATGAGTTAAATTCAAAAACAGGAACTTTTCAATAACACGACTTAATCCCTCGCAACCCCACTCCTTTGAGGGTCCGTTTTCGCAAAAATCTTTGTAAAAGGAACTTCATTCCACGAATGGAACATAACTTCTAATTTTCAAGCAGGTGTTTCTATTAGTTGAAAAGCGGAAATATTTATCTATTACGCTCCTGAATCCCCCTCAGTGACCTTTGAGGATCAATTTTCCCCAAAACTATTTTGTTGCGGATCTCTATAGCATGAAAGGAATTCGCTTACAAAATTTTAAGACTGTACGTCTAACAGTTTAAAAATGGAAATAATTATCTATAATGCCCCTTAAGCCCCCGCAATGCCACTTAGGAAACGATTTTAACAAAACCCATCTTATGACAGATCTCTACTCAGTGAATGGAATCAGCTCACTAAATTTCGAGATTTTACGTCTAATAGTTTAAGAAAGGAGTTAATTGCCTATAACGCCACTTAATTCTCTACAACGCCACTTGGGAGTCGATTTTCACAAAACCCATTCTGTAGGGGATCTGTACTCTATGAAAGGAATCCGCTTACCAAATTTCAAGACTGTACGGCTAATAGTTTAAAAATGGAAATAATTATGTGTAACGCCCCTTAAGCGCCCTCAACGGCCCTTGGAGGTCGATTTTTGTAAAAATCATTATGTAGAGAATCTCTACTTTATGAAAGAAATCTGTGTACCAAGTTTCACGACTTTACATCTAATAGTTTAGTAATGGAAATAATTATCTATAACGCCCCTTAACCCCCCTTGGGGTTCGAACTTTGCAAAATCCGTTCTTAGGTGACGTCAACTCCATGAAGGGAACCTACCTACCAATGTTTAAGCTTGTAGGTTTAATAGTTACGGAGATATATCGTGATTAGTCAGTCAGTGAGTGAGTCGCTTTTCTCCTTTATACAGGGTGTTTCAGCTAAGATGTTACAAACTTCTAGGAGAGGTAGGGGACAACAAGACGACTCGAAGTATATAGGCAATGCTGGGTCGGAAATGCTTTCCTAAGGCTCCACGCACCGACAAAATTTAGGGTGCAAAACTTCAACTGGTCTTAAAAACGGGAAAAATTATCGAAATGCTTTGGGTTCTGGTCAAAATTATTGTTATTATTTATTATTTCATAAAAAAAATTCTGAACAATATTGCTGCTAAAACATCGCTAGAGGGCGCTTTAGACTTTGGAACGCTAGGAAAAAAATTTTTCAATATTTTTTTAAGTTTTTTGATGGTTTTCATAAGTTGAAACTTTAACTTGAATTTTGATACCAGATTTGGTATCCTCCGGGGAAAATTGATGTAAAAAATCGAACATTGTTCAGGGCACTTAAAGCACAAACGGTGCTAAAAACGAGCAAAATGTTGGATTTCGGTGCGGTTTGCACGAAAAGCATTCCCTTACTGACTAATTTGTTCAAAATAAATTTTGACTTGGTAGCCATTAATCAAAGCCAGAGGGCGCTTTCAGACATTGCAACTTGGAAACTCATTTGGATAATTTTGTGGTTGGTTGTAAGCCGAATAATTACTAGCAATTTTTCCTCCTAAATGAGATTCGAGTTGGTCTGTGTTGCAAAAAAAAAAGTAATTTTATAGCAAAAAATTTTAGTAAAAGAGGGTAAAAAACACAAGTACCAAATTACAAGAAGTAAAACACAAGGAAAGATTCAAAAATAGGAGGAAAAAAGCTGTTTCCTAACTGCAATGCATAATCATAAAAGAAAAAAGTAAAGAAAAAAGAAGGAAAAACTGCTGTCAAAGGAGGTGTTCGAACTGACGCCCGTCGCACGTGATGCAGGCTTCACATCTTCGCTTCATGGAGCGTCGAACATTCGATAACATTTCTGGAGTGTTTCGTATTTCCCCGGCTGCTGCACTGATGCGTGCTACAAGTTCCTCGGCGCTGTTTACGGGTGTTTCGTACACCAACGATTTCATTTGCCCCCAGAAGAAATAATCCAGACAGGAAAGGTCTGGCGATCGGAGAAATCAATGCACTTGACCTCCACGGCCAATCCATCGTTCACCACATACTGCATCCAAGTGATTCCGAACAGAAATACTGAAATGTGTGGGGGATCCATCTTGCTGGAACCACATGGAAGTACGAGTCGCAGCGGTAACGTGTGCTCTGTCCAATAACTTTGGCAAAACTTGTTCCAAGAATATCAGGTAGCGTGGACCAGTCAGGTGACCAGGCAGAATGTAGGGTCCTATCAGATGATCCCCCTAGAATGTCAGCCCATACGTTAACCAGGAAACGATCCTGTGCAGCCCGAGTACGTGTTACATGTGGGTTCGCTGCTGCCCACGAATGGCTGTTATGGGTGTTGAAAATACCCTCTCTCGAAAAAGTCGCCTCATCTGTGAACAACACGGATGCTTCAAAAATGCCGGGATTTGCAATTCGTTGCTGCAAGTACCACTGTGGAAAGGCCTGACGAGGTGCAAAGTCACATTCTTTTAGTGACTGGACGTACTGGTAGTGAAATGGATGCAGGGCACTATCATCGAGAATCCTCCAAACGCTACTGTATGAAATCCCGATTTCATTAGCGATACCTCGTGTACTTAAACTGGGAGTGGTCTCTACCATATCTAGTACAATTTCCTCGTTCAATTCGGTACGTGCTGCCTTCTGGAATGAACCGGTCCCACATAATTGCTGGTGTAGGCGAGCAAACATGGTATGAGCAGGAGTCCGCCTGACAGGATGCTTTTCGGCGTACAACCTCTGAGTGGCTCGACCGTTGCAATCTGTGGCCCCGTGCGCCAGAATCATATCTGCTTTCTCTGCGTTCGAGTACTCTGTCATCGAACAGCCAGTCTGTGTGCGATGGAAATAAAGCTTCCTTCCAGCGGACTCCTTCTTATCGTTCTGACCCTCTGGCGGCTAATTCAACTCGCGACGGGGAATCTTGCATATTCTGCCTTTAACACTCTCGCTAAAATTTTCGCCGAGAACCCTGCTCGCTTTATTCACTGCCACGACACTTGCAATTCCTGGGCTACGTATCAGGCTTTCGATGGTATTACTGCTTCAGGAAGGCATTTCCGGACCACCTTTTTTATGTTATTCCGAGTCGTCTAGGTGTACTCGACCTCGTTGGTGGAAGAGTACACCTAGATGACTCGGAATTACATAGGAAAGGTCGATCGGAAATGCCTTTTTACTTGTCTGAAGCACCTCTGGCTTTAAATTTGGCAACAATGTCAAAATTTGTTTTGAACAAATTAGTCAGCAAGGGAATGCTTTTTGCGCAAACCACACCTAAATCCAACATTTTGCTCGTTTTTTAGCACCATTTGTGCTTTAAGTGTCCTGAACAATGTTCGATTTTTTACATCAATTTTCCCCGGAGGATACCAAATCTGGTATCAAAATTCAAGTTAAAGTTTCAACTTATGAAAGCCATCAAAAAACTTAAAAAAATATTGAAAAATTTTTTTTCCTAGCGTTCCAAAGTCTAAAGCGCCCTCTAGCGATGTTTTAGCAGCAATATTGCTCAGAATTTTTTTTATCAAATAATAAATAATAACAATAATTTTGACCAAATCCCAAAGCGTTTCGACAATTTTTCCCGTTTTTAAGACCAGTTGAAGTTTTGCACCCTAAATTTTGTCGGCGCGTAGAGCCTTAGGAAAGCATTTCCGACCCAGCATTGCCTATATACTTCGAGTCGTCTTGTTGTCCCCTACCTCTCCTAGAAGATTGTAACATCTTAGCTAAAACACCCTGTATATACAGATACATTTGAGACACTTTTATTAAAGTTTTTAAAGAAATTCTATTTTTTTTTAAATAGGAGGCGTGGAAAATATCTACCCTGATTCAATGACGATAAAGCCTACTAGTGTAGAATGTGAATAAACATTTTCTTCGGCAGGACAAGGTAACAAAAATAAGAAGCCGTTTGAGGGATGAAACGCTGGGCAAGCTGTGTTTTTTTAAAGCTTATTGAGAGAAATACAATAAATGAAGAATTTTTTTTAAAATTTCATTATGTACTATTTTTATGATGAATTAAGTTCTGTTTTGGTTTATTTCATTACAAAATAATATTAAACCAATTTTTTTAAAATTATACTTTCTTTTTTATTACGTAATATCAACTATGCTGTGTAAGTATTTTTTAACCCTAAAACGGGCACAAAGCTAAAATACTTTTTTCTGTGATAAAGTACTTGATAAATGTGATGTTCTCATCCGCTATTAACATTATTTAGTCACAAAAAAAAATATCTGATCAAGGGTTTTTCTCCTGGGTGGTGGCTAGACGTTAGAGCCACTGCTCGCTCTTGGGCCATTTAACTTACTTTTCATGACAGAAATAATTAATCATATTACAATAAACTTTTTTATGAAAAGTTGACATTTATGTAATAACTATTTCAATAACAATTAAATACAAAGTATAAGTGTAATTAAATAATAATAGAATATTTGTACAATACAGAATATACTTACTAAGAATATATATAGAATACTTAAAATATACATTGAAATTGGTATACATCCACATTTTATACTTTATTTGTGATTTTAAAACTTTTATATTAAAATCAAATAAAGTATAAAATGTAGATGTATACCAATTTCAATGTATATTTTAAGTATTCTATATATATTCTTAGTAAGTATATTCTGTATTGTACAAATATTCTATTATTAATTAATTACACTTATACTTTGTATTTAATTGTTATTGAAATAGTTATTACATAATAGTCAACTTTTCATAAAAAAATTTATTGTAATATGATTAATTATTTCAGTCATGAAAAGTAAGTTAAATTTCCCAAGAGTGAGAAGTAGCTATAACGTCTTGCCACCAACCAGGAGAAAAACCCTTGATCAGATTTTTTTGTTACTAAAAATAATGTTAATAGAGGATGAGAACATCACATTTATCAAGTACTTTATCACAGAAAAAAGTATTTTAGCTTTGTACCCGTTTTAGGGTTAAAAAATACTTACACAGCATAGTTGATATTACGTAATAAAAAAGAAAGTATAATTTTTAAAAAATTGGTTTAATATTATTTTGTAATGAAATAAACCAAAACAGAACTTAATTCATCATAAAAATAGTACATAATGAAATTTTAAAAAAATTAGGATGGATAGAAATATAATAGTGAAAGATGTGTAAAAATATCAAATTTCATTATTTGAGATATATTCGTGCCTCGAACCCTTTAAGTTTCAACATAAAAGCAAACTGGCATTAAACATACAGAGTAGAAAATAGAAAAATAAAATACCAAATTCACACCCAATAATACTTCAGAAAATATACCAAATTTACTGTAACAAAAAAATTTTTTTCAAATTCAGTCCAAATGCCGCCCCTAGAGCCACCCATATTCAACATATTAATTCCATTTATAGAAAGAAGCACTGAATTAAATCTTCTCTTCAACTGGTCAAATACTTTTGCAAACTTTTCCCGTGCCCCTTCTGTGAATAACCAAGAATTAACGATTGTGCGCTGAGGTCGAACAGGGAGTTCTTTTATGTACGAGGTATGTGTGTTATCGCCCCTTTAACTTTTAAATTGGGGTTTGGTTGCTTGCCTCGATAGAAATGCATTATTTCACTGCTGTGTCCGTACCACGTGATTAGAAGAAATACTAGTGGTCAGCTGAATTACTAGTTTGCATATTTTCACATTCAGTCGATCGCTGCTGCTGTGATAGGAAGCCTCAAGAATAATTTCATAAGCACGTGTATTGCTAGTGCTCACTACATTACTAGTATCTATTTGAGGTAAGCTTTAAATATTTTTTAATATTCTAGAAAATGCTTATGAATTTTCTTAAATGTGTTATTTTTAATGTATTTGCGAAAATGAAGACAATGAGGTTGATTTACAGACATTGAAACTCCTAGGAGAAATCACGTGACGAGGATAGCAACATATCCCCGCGTTTTGAATCAGTGTGTAAATTTCGTATGCTTGATATGTTTATTTCTTGTGTGTGAAGCTTATTTCTGAAATTTTATTTATTTTTATTATATTTTTGCATTATCCTTGTTTAATAATTAGGTATGAAGTATTTTTCGTAATTTTTTAGCATAATTTTTGTTTCAGTTTAGTATATTTGTCAATAGGTGTTAGTGAGCGAAGACAGTAGCTTCATACAATGTTTGTTTATATATTTATTAATAGTTCTAGATTATTTTTTAGCATCCTAATAATCATTCCTTTGTTTTCATGCAGTTTATTATGTTTATTTACGCACGAAAATGATTTACAGTATAGAATTGACACCATTGAATTTGGAAAAACTTCTCATATGTGTACAATTACTTATTGGTACATATATTATATCACACACACTCCTCATAAATTCATAAAATAGTGTAATTTATTAGAAACATGCAGATATGAAATGGTCCCATTTTGAAATGTTAATGTTCATTCTCTGATTCCCTTAGTAAATATCAGCTACAAATATTTAATGTTTTTAGAAATACTATCTCTATAATTTCTCATAGAAGAGTATGGAACATTCAGAAACAGGAAATGCAAGTAAATATAATTTTGGAAATGAATTTATAATAAAATTTGTCAATGACATGGATATATTTTTGTTTATTTAAAAATTTTCATACCTATTTCTAATGTTTGACAAGAGATTTAACATAAACATAATAGTTGTATAACATAATAGTTGATTAATAATGAAAGTTTTTGATTAATAATTAGGAATACTTCTGTGATGGAAATGAAATTGTTTTTAGCATCATTTAAAGGTTTGGGATATCTGAAATAATCTCATTATAAACAAACATTTGATATGTTTTATAGTTTGACTTCCTTTGTAATTATTACTCTTCAAAAGGTTTGAATTTTTTTAGAAATGCCTGTCTCCAACATTCAAAAAGAAATTAACTTGACTTTTTAAAAATAAATTAAGAAACATACTTAAAGAAATAGGCTTTTTAATAAAATTATTTTAAAGTACAACAAATTAAATTGTTTTCATGAAAATTTCTCATGTAATGAAGCAGAAAATTCTTATCGGACAGTTTTATTCAATAATCATACTCATTTTAATATGCATTATTTATTGACACTTAATTTTAACGTTACATGAATACACTATAAGTAAATAAAGCAGACTCTATGAATGTAACACTATACTATAAGGACAAATAGTGAACAAATAGAGGATCTAACTGACTAACTAACCAGATTAAATGAAATATCCTAAGAATTTTAAAAATTTCAGATCTTAAATCTATACAATCAACTTTCTGAATTTACATAAAACAAATTAGAATACTTAAATCATGCAACTTACAGAAAGAAGTTTCGAATAAAAAAAACAAATACACACATAAAATGGCAATGTAACTATTTTTTGTAAAATATCTCGATACAATTTTTTTCATGTTCAATACAATTTCAAGTGCAATAAACCTTTGTATAACATTTGTTTATCATACCTGTAAAATTACATATTAAAAACTAAAGCTTATTATATTTATTTTTAAACCACTCTAATTTTCCTTCCATTAATTTTTATTTTTATTAATAAATCTTTACATTGCATATACTACATCAAAATAAAATTGACAAAGGATTTTTTTTTTTTAAAATTTCACACTAACTACAAAATTCCTACGATCTGTTCCTTTAAAATATACGAAGCATTATCTTCTGTTTTAATGGGAATATTTGATTTTTTTACACTGAACATACCAACACTTAATGCATACCTTTTTCTACCAGTTATTGTATGTATAGTGTTAAATATACTTCAGTTCATTCAAAATTAAACTTATTTGGATTAATGTATTGACATGTTATTTTGTTATCACTGATTATGTATCTTAAATATCCTTTTATACATAATTATATTTATATTAAAAAAAATTGAAAATGAAACAATATTAAGAAATAGATTCAGAATTCTTGCTCTAAAGTTTCATGTTTGAAAATATATTAACTTCAAATATAAAATTACTTACTTCAAAGTTTGTCTAAGAAATGCTAAATCAGTACTCATACCATTCCAAAATTTGGAACATACATATTAAACTGCCAACTAATTTCGCCAATCAAAAAGACATCCGAAGTTTAAAAAAAATTATATCACTAATTACTGTGTTCAAACATGATCATGAACAGTTTCTACTATTGGTTGTATATCGTAGCATTTGGCGGTTTTATGACTTTAAGAAATTAGAGAGTCTATATTATAATATACAAGTGCTCCAAATTTGCCCTCTCAATACACGTCACACAAAAATATCAGTGATTTTGGACAGTTAACCCATTAAAAATAATTTTGAAATTTTTCTCAAATTACCTTTTTTTTTATTACTGAATTTTGCATTAATGTAGATTATTGCGAATAGCAATTTGTCAAGTTATTCCTTTAAGGGTAAACAGAGAAATGAAAAAGGTTATATTCAAATTTCGAATAATTCTATTGCTTTTAGAAAGTAAATATCCTACAGAATCAAATGTTTATATGTAAAATCATATTTGGTTTCATGATCTTAATTACTGATAAATATCATAGAACTGATCTAAGAACACTTCTTGGGTTAATATTTGTAAATAACTCAATGCAACAAATTTATTCAGGACTTAAATTTATAAGCAGGATAGTATAAATACAGATGAACCTTTTAGACTTTAATACTTATGTAAAAATTAAAATCCAGAGTATTCTTATGCTTAATACATTTCAGCTGGGGTTGCATAGATTTCTTTAATAAACTGTGTGTTATACTTCAATAATATGTGTATAGTCTATATGTAAAACTTATCATCAAAATTAATGAATTTTACATTTTGATAACCCTTCTGCAAATGCCAATAAATGTTATCTACTGTGTGACAAATTTATACCAGTCAAATTCTGAAAAACAGTTGTGTTAAGAAATCCCTGTACTACATAATAAATACATACACCACACAAATATTTTATAATTTTTATTTTTTGTGTGTAAAAGAATTCTGAATTTAAAAATGACATTATTATGACCATGCAGGAGAGAACAGGACTTTTATATTCAATATATATACACACCAATTTATCTTCCATAATAGACACAATTAAAAAATTTTAATGTCTTAATTTTTTACCACATTCAGAATGAAATTCTCTCGATAAATAATATCTTTTTACTAAAATGGTGCTGCGAATAAAGGCTTTAAAAATGTTGCATAATTTTTTTTTACTTATAACTTTAAAAAAGGTAAATGGTAATTTGCATTTCTAATGTTTGAAAATGGTTTTTAATTTATCTTGAAGTATAAACGAAAATGAGCCTGTAGTAAATTAAGTTATTTTTTCATTTCTGTAGTGAATGCTTTTCGAAATTTGTTTCCCAAATAAAAAAAATTATATAGTAATAATATTTGTCTATATATATATAATACATTATATATATACATGTTTGTCTATATATATAATACATTATATATATACATGTTTGTCTATATATATGTAATACATTATATATAGAAAGAGAGAGTCAAAAACTGGTTTTAATATATGGCATGTAGGGTTACATATTAGATTCTTGTGTTTTTATTTTAGATAATTTAACACAGAAATATCTATTAACTACTCTGAAGATGAGTAAAATAATTAAAATTTAAGTTAACTAAATATATTTTATCTTTTTAGGTATGTTCTCTATATAATTTAATTTAAAATAAACAAAAAATATTTACATTCCTGTAGATATCTATCCAAATTCCTTTCAGCAGAAGTTTCTTTTGTGAACACAAAAATAGTATAGGAATGGAGCTGGCGACGATTTCTAAAAATGTTTAGTATAGAAAACAAGATTATTCAAAGGGGTCAGAGCATAATAAGTGAGGAGATGGTTTAAAATCCTTACGCTTCATCACGTTAACTAAACACTCGAATTTTTTTACCGGAATATTAAAAACAGATTTTTTTCCTATACAATTATCTGATATTTTACTGTAATCGAGTTATAATGTAAAAGAGCAAGATCAAAATAGTACACAAAGAATTATTAGGTTAGAGTTAAGCGGGAGACAAATCAAAACATATTCATGTGCTCTCCTCATCACGTGATCATGACGTCACAATGTACATGTACTTCCTAATACTTCATTTTTTATTGTATATAGATTTTTTTCACATGTTTAAAAAATAGTTCACATAACTAATACTTAAAGAAAAATCCTATTTATTTGCATTATTCGCTTAAATCATTTTTATAAAGACTAGCATTCGAAGTATGACAAATGTAAAATGCGATCTTTTAATTAAAAAATTTTTGTTTAATTTTTAAATATTTTTGGTTGAATCCTAGGAGGACCCACTTTTGGTCGCCAAAATTTTTGTCGCCAAATTTTGAGCGATAAAGGTTACAATATGGTAACATTTCCATTTCATCAAAAATTTGGATTTTCAAATCACCGAAAAAATGGCAACCTAAAAAGTGCAACATTTTTCGCCTTTTCCGAAAAAAACGTCATTTTGACATTTGACTTCGCTGGAGGTTGTTAAGAATGGCGTGTGAAAGGAAATTACTTTAAAGTGAGGCTACGATAGGTTTCTTTGTGCTCCTGGGCACATAGGGGAAGAAAGAGACGTTAGAATGGTGTATGAAAGCTAATTTAATTGCTTCTCGTTATGAATGTTCGAGGTGTACAAAAAAATATGCGTTTGCAAAAGCGAAAGGGAACAGTTGACGGCTACGAATGGCGTTGCCGCAACCAGTCGAAAGATAATCGCCACGACGTCGTTCGGAGTGTGAGAAAGGGCACTTGGTTTAGCGAAAGTAAACTTGCTATAACTATTATTTTGCGTTTGACGAGATATTGGTTTGACAAGAGCATGAATGAGTTCGTGATGAATGACTTGAAAGTTAATAAGAATATGACAAAGTTAATAAGACACATGTGGCGGCGATCTTACGATCACAAGTTGGTGAATGAGAATTTTCATAAATTCCTTGCATCCATCGCAAGGGTGTATCCACCAACAGATCATGACGAAATGCAAGCGTAAGGTAAGTGCTTTTTAACATTTTTTAAAATTGATTTCATGTATTTCTTCTATTTTATCTTTGCGAAACGCCCCTTTCGTCCTTTTTTAAAAATGTAAATCATGTTGCACACACTGGTTTTAGAATACTTTTTTAAAATGAATTTCATTGCTTTCTCCGTTTTTTTCTTTATGTTATGACTAATTTAATGTCTTTATTCGATTTCATCTTTGCGAAACGCCCATTTCATCCCCCCTCCGCTGACGCATGCGCTTCCCAAGAGTTTTTCGTCATTGACGCCTTTTTGAAAACCTTCAATTTGGCGCTTTTTGGCGAAAAATTTTTGGCGCCAAAAACAGCAGTGGGTCTTCCTAGGATTTTACCATATTTTTCCCTAGGCATAACATTTATTTGTAATACATGAAAAATTAATGTAAAAATCTGCTTGAATATTATCATTACAAATCCAAATGATTCAAAACTTGAAAAAGTAATCAATACATTGCCTCATTAATGATATATTCTATGAAAAGTTTCTTTTTGTCACATTTATAAGTAAAGTAATCTTTCTAATGTATATATTTTCTAACATATAATCTAGAATCTATTTTTGCTGTATAATTACTGTGGTATCTAAAACTGTTTGTGTCATTTCTATATTTTTATATATTTTTACATGCATTGCATTCTTTATTTGTAAATATTTTTGCATTAAGTTTGCATTTGTATATATTTTTGCATACATTAACCTTTATTATGATTCATTGATTACAGCAAAGGTTTGCTAAATGTACGTATTACTATTAATGTGCCTCTAAAGCCTTACGTTTCATATTTTCTTTGCACATAAATGTTTCTTTTGTAGTAATATTTCATCCTTTTTCCTGGAAAATATTAGGCATCCTTCTAACGTATTAATACATAACATTCATCTGAAAATATTCTAAATGAGAATTATAAAAAACCAATCAATATAAACGTGGAAATATTAGTCTACGACCCATTGGGTTAGCTAGCTCTGAGGGGGCCCTGTATCAAAATTCCTACAGGGCCCTTTTTTATACCTGGGAGCTTTGTTAGTGGGACTGTAGTTACACACATTGGAGCCCCTGTAGCTTGAGAGCCCTGTATCATTGATACAGCGTTAGCTATACCCCTGCTATGACCTGAAAAGAAATAAATGTCCTGCAAGATGGCCTCCCCACCACCACCACCTTTGTACGAAAATGAATGTTGGTGGGATTTTTTCTAATCCTAAAAGCATAAAAATGAAACATGTAATATTTTAAGAAAATCGACTAAAAGAACAGGAGAGAGAATTCCTACATAACTATTAAACTAAAAAAGTAGTGTGTGTGAAAGGACAAATTTTTATAGAACTAAATGTAAATAGTATAATTATTATTTTAGCAATACTGCATTGAATTTAAGAATAAAAATCTAGTGTAATAAAATTAACTATAATGAGAATCTTACTTGCTTACATTGTGTGTGTGAATAAATTAAATATAAATAGATTCAACTTACCTTGCAGCGCTTGATGTATAAAAAATTGTCACACAACGACCATAATAATCATTTGTCGGCAAGCTAGATTGTGACAAAAATCTTAATTCAATTCTCCTTTTAAGGAATTTAACCTAAATCCCTCTCAGCCCACTAATATTTTCTAAAATTTTATCGAAACAATCCACTCTCCCTTCTGTCTGCACGATTTCACACATAAACATATATTCCACCAAATGTTGGCCCAACATATATACAGCCATGGTTAGAGGGAACAGGTTACAATATTTAAAAGTACTTAAAATAAACAATGTTTTTAAAATTTAACTTTACCTCTTAGTAAATTAATAATAATAATGTAAGAATTGATAGTAAACCTAATCAATAACTGAAATAATTTATCAATAACTAGCTGTACCCTGCCACACATTGCTGTGGCTCAGTCTTGTTAAACAGAAAGGACATATATTTTCAGTATGTTAAATAATTTGCATAGCAGGTATGATCTTTTATAAAAAAATAAATATATATATATACGAAAAACTTTCTTATAAACTGATATTTATAATTTGTTAACCAAATGTTTGAAGTTATTACAGCTTATTTTTGTCTTTATGTCATGTTATGAACCTAAATTTATTTAGTTTGTCTTTAAAGTGGCGACTTCAAGTTTGAAGATAAATTTTAAATGGCTCCACTCTGGATTCATTGAGGGACATGGGTTAGTTTTACAATGCTTATGGATATTTTTATTAAATCAGAGGTGTGTTCACAAATGCACATTTATCCAAACAATGTCACTTGAAAACATGAATTGTATTTCCTGATGTTATGTAGGAAATGTTTTGATTCCGCAGTATATGTAGCAAGCAAAATTTGTAATGGCTCTGTTCCCTGAGTTGAGGCAGTTTTTTTTTTCAGGGGTACAAAACATTCCTTTGGTTTGTCCCTTAAATTCCAGAACATTGCAATAAGGATACACTTCCATCATTGTGTAAATGAGAACATACTGCCTGAACCTAGAATTTTCCACTGGGTTGTACCGGAATGCAAGTTGACTGTTATTGTGTGATTCCTCACCACAAAATCATGTTTGACGCAGATAAGTAGTTTCTGGTTAATATCTTTCTGATATTGTAAAACACGAATGATGTGCTCGCAAATGTGCATCCTCAAGTCTGGCTGCATGTTGCTTAGCTGCGCCCTCAGCTGTGTTTGTGACATTCTTTGTCTGCTTTTCTCGTTTGCTGATATCCATTCTTTCTCAGTTTGATGTGCAATTACACTTATTGTAGTACTTATGCCTTGCAAGTATGACAACCTAAGTTTGATTTCCCGCAAGGCATTATTTTTATCTAGTGAAGCCAATTGACTGCACTTAAAAATAAAAAAAATTCAAACAAAGCATATAATATTTCTTACAAAAATAAAACTACACTTAAAAAGAAAAGAAAATTAAAACAAAAACATATAAAATTTCAAAACATTAAAAAAAAAAAAAAATCAGGAACAAAAAGAAAAGAAAAAAATAAAAAATGCTAATGAAATATTTAACTAAACGTGCATCAATTGACACAGCTGAAATTCAACGCAATAAGAGGCTGAAGGTATTTTTAATCGAATACGCCAGAAATATTCCAATATAAACACGGATTTTGCAGCAGAAAACTACGACAAAGTGTTGATAATGATAAAGTATTTTTGCAATTCACAATTCGATTAGCATTAGCAATTGTTATCAACAAAGTTAAGGGCCTATCTTTAAAACAGAGTGGCTTATATCTAGACACAGACAGCTTTTCACATGGACAATTATTTGTTATCTGTGTACATAAATATTAGCATCACCGCAGCCAAATCACCGCCATGCAAATCGCAACATTTTCCCTCCATTTCTTTTTTCATAAAAAAATTGTTAGAATCTTTATTGTTTAGATATTAACATAGAATACACATGGCACAAATTTTATTACAGTGATGCTAATACATAATTGATGATGTGTGTTACAGAGCAGCAGTCACCAATTGGTGATGCGTGAAAAATTTTGCATGGTATGCAGAAAATTTGGGAAATTATTTATACTTTTATGAAGATTCAGTTTAAAAAAAAAGATGAATAACAAAATAACATATTATGGAACACGAACTATTCTTTACTGAAAGCTTTTAGTTACCAAAATAACTAAACAAAAAAAAACAAATTTCCTGAGGTTAGCGATTTTTGGTAACCTCAACCAATTTTTGGAAAATTGTAGGCAAAACACTTCAGTCTGTTGATTGTTGCTTTTCATGAAGCTTATTTTCAGGGCATAGAAGATTAATAAAGACCTAAATATAGCTATAGTGCTCTACCACATAGAGGTCAATCCTATTAGTGAAACGCTAATGATAAAGTTATACATTAAGTGATTCATGAAGTGTTGAAAAATGGCAACTACTGCTCTAAAGTAGGCACAGCAGACAATTTCTGTATATATAAAGACAATGAAGCAACACAAAATGTCTACTCATAAGCATTGTAAAATTAACCCTTTCCCCTCAAGAAAATTCATTTTAAATTTGTTTTCAAACTTGGCACCTCTTCTATGGAGACAATGCAAATAATTTTAGATTCATAACATGTAAAAAAAACCATAATATTCTGTTAACAAATTACAAATGAAATCTGTTTAGAAAAGTTTTGTTAATTTAAAAGTTTTTTATTTTATGTATATATTTCCCCATTTTTTTTGTATAAAAAAACCATACCGCGGTAAAATCCTAGGAGGACCCACTGCTGTTTTTGGCGCCAAAAATTTTTCGCCAAAAAGCGCCAAATTGAAGGTTTTCAAAAAGGCGTCAATGACGAAAAACTTTTGGGAAGCGCATGCGTCAGCGGGGGATGAAATGGGCGTTTCGCAAAGATGAAAACGAATAAATACATTAAATTAATCATTATATAAAGAAAAAAATGGAGAAAACAATGAAATTCATTTATAAAAGCATTCTAAAACCAGTGTGTACAACATAATGTATATTTTTAAAAAAGGACGAAAGGGACGTTTCGCAAATATAAAATCGAAGAAATACATGAAATCAATCATTTTAAAAAATTTTAAAAGGCACTTACCTTACGCTTGCATTTCGTCATGTTCCGTTGGTGGATACACCCTTGCGATGGATGCAAGGAATTCATGAAAATTGTCATCCACCAACTTGTGACCTATTCTTATTAACTTTCAAGTCATTCACCACAAACGCATTCATGCTCTTGCCAAACCAATATCTCGTCAAACGTAAGATAATTATTATAGCAAGTTTGCTTTCGCTAAACCAAGTGCCCTTTCTCACACTCCGAACAACGTCGTGGCGATTATCTTTCGACTGGTTGCGGCAACGCCATTCGTAGCCGTCAACCATTCCCTTTCGTTCTTGCAAACGCATATTTTTTTTAAACCTCAGACATTCATAAAGAGAAGCAATTAAATTAGCTTTCATACACCATTCTAATGTCTCTTTCTTCCCCTTTGTGCCCAGGAGCACAAAGAAACCTGTCGTAGCCTCACTTTCAATTAATTTCCTTTCACACGCCATTCTTAACAACCGGTGGAGAGCAAACCTTCTCAAACGTAGATAAAATGACGTTTTTTCGGAAAAGGCGAAAAACGTTGTACTTTTTTTTAGGGTTGCCATTTTTTCGGTGATTTGAAAATCCAAATTTTTGGATGAAATGGAAGGGTTACCATATTGTAACATTAATCGCTCAAAATTTGGCGACCAAAAGTGGGTCCTCCTAGGATTCAACCCAAATTATCATTTTGATAAAATCACCAAAAAAAGTTGCAAACAAAGGTACTTGGGTACTGTTGCAACTATATCAACCCCGATTTTGTTTGCATCACACACAGTGAATAGGCAATTAAGTGCTAATGATTCCAATATGGTTGCAATAATACATAAATATCAAAACAAACATCAGAAAATCTTAATTTTTCCATTTATATTTCACAGTAACACCAAATAAAATTTTGAAATTACACAAAATAGATATTTCGTGAGTCTTATGTTTTTGCCCCAACTATTAAAAATTACAACTATTTCGTGGAAAAATTCACTACCAAGTGCAAAAAAGTGTTATTATTGTGCACAAACAGGCATAGAATGTTCTTCCCTTATTGAATGCATATTGCAGTATTTGGCGATGTCTTTTGATTTTAGGTAAATGGCCGACTAAAGAAAAAATATAAGTACTATAAAAAATTATATATTAATTTAGATTCATTGGAGAAAGATAAAATACCGTAAAGTCCAGCATATAACGCACACCCATACTTTCAAGCTGCAATTTTTAAATTTTAGGTATATTCGCTATATAACGTGCACCCCTTTTTTACGAAGAAACCTGAAATGTACAAATGCAATGCTGTTATGATTAGAAGCGATTTATTCAAGGTGTTCATCTAAGCTATTGCAAAAATAGTATACTTTTAGAACTATCACTTTTTAAGTTCAATAAGATTGTCATGTCTTTTAAATAAATAGTATTTCGAAATATTTAGAAGTTTAACTTTTTTATGCTCATTTATTTTTTAATTTTTAAAGCCCTCATTTTTATACCCAGCGTATAACTCACACCTGTAAATTTTGATATGTTTTTGTGTTCAAAGTGCGCATTATACGCCGGAATTTACGGAAGGTGGAAGATTTTAATTGGTATGCTACTCCCTAAACACATACATAGTGTACAGAATTAAATTTAGTATTTTATACATAAAAATAATCCAAAGTAAATACCCTGTGCTTAAAAATAAATTGAAAAATGATATGCAATACTAACAGTAATTGACATAAAAAGAGCTAAACTATCTTAATCAACGCGAAAGTATAATTTGAAGAAATAATTACAATTTTATGACCACCTAATTCCTCAAGATGTATTTGTGCCCTCTGTCTGTTTTGCTCATTCACTGATGCCTACTCTAATTTGATCAGCATTTATCCCTCGCACTGCGTTTGCTTGGCCAATATGATGACCTAAGCTCGAGTTTCTGCAATACAATTTTATGTACTCAAGCCAATTGACTGCAGTTAAAGTGAAGGTTTAAAGAAAAACATATGAAATTACAAAATGGCTTTGAGTGGGCCTTGTATCCGAATTCCTTTGTGGCCCTTTTTCAGATTTGAGCACCATGCAAGTGGAATTGTAATAACATTCGTTGGGGCTCCTGCATCTTTGATACAGCAGTAGCTCTATGTCCCTGACAAAAACAAACCATAATAACTTCCAGTATTTTTTTTAACAAATTGCTAATGGAATCTGTTTAAGAAGGTAATAATCTTATAAAGCAATGAAAAACAAAATAAGGTGCAATATTTTGATGACTCAAAATCAGAAAATCTTAGTTTTAACATTTGTATTCCAATACTAACATCAAATGAAAGGTACTTACGTATTATCGCAACCTATTAGCGATATCGTATAAAACGAAGCACGATTGCCAATTCCGCGCGTACATCTGCGAAAATGGAATGGCCAACTTTGCGAGTTATCATTAAAGTTGGCGATAATACGTAGGAATCAAATGAAGTTTAAAAAGTTGTCTAAAAAAGAAAAAAACCCTATTAAAAACTCCATCGATTAATTTCGTTACATTAAAATATCTCGAAGTGGGAAAATATATTGTTTCCAAACATTGAATGTTATATCGCGGCATTTGGCTACGTCTGTTCATTTAAGGTAAATGGTTGACGGAAACTATTTGGTAGAAAAATAAGTAGCGTACAGAAGTCAATTATGTTAGTTTCATTTTCGCTTAATATAAAGAGAAATAAATTTAGCTTAAAATTACAGAAAAAACACGATGTAGAATTTAATCAAAGTCGTAAACATCCCGCGATAATGCTATCTGACTGTTGCCAAACCTACAAAACAAAATTTGAGTTCTAGAAAGAATAATTTTTAAAAAAAGATTTATTCGAAAAATAATCCCAATTACATATCAAAGGACAATAAATTGATAAATATGACAACGCATAAACATAACCATAGATGAGTTATACAATAATTTGGAAAAATCTAAGCGTAAAGTTTAAATTTTCGCATTCAGAGCGAATCGTGACGTCTATGACGTCATAACACCAAAAAATCACTTAAAAATTAAATTTTAAAAAATTTAGGGAGAATTTCGAAATAAAAAGTAGATAAGATCCTGACCGGAGACAAATGCAACGTTGTGTCAATATTTCAGATTAATCCATGCAGAACTTTTTGAGTTAGGCGCGCATACACAAACCAACACAACATTTTTATATATATAGAAGATTAAAAAATAAATATTAATAAATAAGTAATATTAATAAATATAATACATAAAGGCAATAATAATAATAAAGCAATATATAATCTAATAATGATAGAATTAAGCAACCTAATCATTAGCTAAATATTTATCAATAATTAAAAAGAAATATTAATAAATAATATGGAATAAGAAATAAGATAACAATAATAGTAATAAAAGAACTGAAATATAAGTTAATAATGAAAGAATATTCAACCTAATCAACTAAAAAAACTTAAATAAATATAATTAATAAATAATACTAAAAATATATTAAATATTATACGGAATAAATAAATATTATATGTAAATAATGTTTATAAATATTCAGAAATAATAGGAAATGGGGCAGTGAATTTTATCTGGAAATATCTGTCTAAAAAGGTGAAAATGCAAGAGAAAAAGAAGAATGTTACAGAGAATCCCATAGAAACTAAAATTGGTTCAAGAAATATCTTTTTTTTTTAAAATAACTGCTGCTCTGACTGGAAAATCCGTCTGAAACGAACAGCCCACGGAACCTGATCGGAAAGCAGGAGAAAATAGGGTAACCAGAATCGCACACACAATTGCCAGAAAAAAAGGTGCAAAATAAAAAAAAAAACACCGTAAAAAACGTTGTGCGTTCGAATCCCAATTGGGAGGGCCCAATTTCTGAGAATGTGATTTCTTTTTCACTATACCAGTGTTTTCAAACTGTGGGGCGTGCCCCCAAGGGGGGCGCGATAAGCCAATGAGGGGCACGCGAGCATATTGTAAATAAAAGGTTAAAAAAATTAATTTACTGGAATTAAGCATAACAAAATACTTTCTAACATAATAAAAAAATGCAGATCTATGCTGATATGATTTATATATATCATCTGGCAAAATTACGTCAACAAAAATAAAAGATTCCACTTCAAACGCTCATTAGGTATCTTTGATCCTATAACCAAATTAAAGAGAATATTTTGTTTTGTTTTGCTGTAATCCCACACGATGACAGATTTTTTTGTTACGTTTCTTTTAACCTAAAACATTACTTTAGCTGACCTTCGAACTTACTGGTATGGTTATCTCTGTTCCTTTTTTTAGGGAAGTTGTAAATATGTATAATTTATTTCTGTATCGCTTTTTTCCATGTGAAAGAGTTTTATGATAGATGGCTAAGCATACTTAGCACGTTGAAGAATTATTTGGCCAAGATTTATTTTTATGAGTATTCTGAAACATATAACGCATAATGAAAACTGTTGAACACAATTCTTTTTTAGAACTAATATCCATATTTTTGTATTGAATACACTGAATTGAATGTTAGCGAAAAGTGTCTGTGATTTTGTGACAAATCTATACGGAACTTTATCACTAACCTTCTGAGACGTCTTTTTTAGGGAAATTAAATTCCCTACCTATTTCCAATCGACTCCAAAAAGAGGACCGGGATTCCTTGTTATATGCAGATTAGATAAAGTATTTAAGTCAAACGGAATAGTAAAGTGAGAGGCAGTAGGAGAGAGAGAGATTGAAGCAGGAAGTTATAATAGTGAAGTTAGAGATTTATTATTGAAGATTTCTAGGTGGATAAATTAGGCACAGGAAGAGCTGAGATTCAGTGTGGTAAATATTGATTTATAATTAAAGTCTCATTAAAGTTTTATATTAGGAATGAGATTAAAGTTAAATGTTCAATAGGAACATTATTGAATATAATTCTGGGATCTCTTATTGCGCTAATCTCTGCGTGATCGATGTTCTAATTGTGAATTAATTGGATCATTAAATATTTAAGTTAATATAAAGGAAAGTCCCTTTTAAACCTCATAAAGCTATTTTGATTTATTTGTTATAAAAAGTCTTTGATTCTATTTGGGAAAGATAACCAAATAAAGAAAGTTATATATAAAAATGGCTACTGGTTCCTTTTTGACTCAAAATTATTCTCGTTCTCAAAGTGAGATCCAAGAGGATCTTCACAATTTGTGTCCTTTATTAAAGTCATGCACATTTGAAACAATTTAGTTCAGTTTTATTGGATTTTTTCTCAAATTATCATTGAAAAATCCTTGAAATAGGTAAGTATATTTTCTCTTAGTTAAATTATTCACTGAAATTGTGATTTTTATCGTGTATATTAAAAATAATTACAAGAAAAAGAATTGGGATGAGTCAATCCGCTCGACCATTAACGTTAGTATCGAGTGCACACTTGATCCCGGCCTAAAACATTTCAAAGTTTTCTAGCTTTAAATATTAAAAATAACACAATTATTCTTTATTGGAATTTTACATTATTTTTTCATTATTTAACATTAATTCTAAATGCTAATTCTGTGAGGATTAAAAATTACAGTTCGTTCAAAACTATTTATAAAATCAGCATTCATTTCAAAAAATCATTTTCCATTTTATTTACATTGTCATACACTAGGTTTAACTCTCCTTACAATTAAGCGATTATATCCAGAATAATGTATTATTTTTTTTAAAAAAAATTAACTTGTGTGAAAAGTGAGTACTTCAGCCAGTATAAGAATGCCGCGTTGCGTGGTTAGGCATTCTTCACTACAACACGGTTGAATTAAATAACAATAAACATTTATTAACTTTAAAGATTAAATGAGCAATTAAGAGGTAAACTTCTAAAAACTACAACACATGGTGAACCAGGCACGCTACAATAATAACAGATCAATTCAGTTCAGTTTTGGAGTCGTTATGTTGAGCTGTAAGGTCGCTGCATACTCCCCTTCCAGTGTCAACGATACCTAGTTGGAAGATGAACTTTGAGACCAGAACGTGTAGATGGCTGGGTAGGCGTTGAAGCTGTTGGATCAGATTCCACAGTAGCAGGTGTTGAAGCTGTTGCATTAGGTTCCACAGTAGCAGGTGTTTCATTCTTGGTTTGAGGTAGTTGCAAGTCCTCAGTGTTAAGAAAGAAGGCAGGTTTGCATCTATCAATAGATACAGATACCCGTTTACCATTGATGTCAAGGAAAAACACTTTATCCTTCCTTTGTAAGACTTTGAAAGGGCCATCATAGGGTTGTTGAAGTGGACGACGTAACATGTCTCGGCGAAGAAAAACATGTGTTGCTTCCAACAGTCCTGGATGGATAAAAACTGGACGTTTGCCATGGTGTTTTGGTGGTTTAGGGTGAACTGATTGCATGTGAGACTTGAGTTTCGAAACAAAATTCACAACATCATCATCTGGCTTGGAAGAGTCAAACATCTCCCCTGGCAGTCGAATAGTGGTCCCAAAAACTAATTCAGCTGGGGTACACAGAATATCTTCTTTAAGAGAAGCTCGTAGACCTAGTAAGATGATAGGGAGAACTTCTGTCCAATGCTCAGTAGCATGGCATTTGATTGCATTTTTCAATGGGCGGTGCAATTCTTCGATCATCCCATTAGCTTGAGGGTGGTATCCAGTTGTACGACACTTCTGAACACCAAGTAGTTTGCTAAGAGCTTTGAAGAGCGAGGACTCAAACTGCCTGCCCCTGTCGGTTGTGAGAATTGCAGGAGTTCCAAAGCGAGACACCCAAGAGGAAAAGAAGGCCTCAGCCACAGCCTCAGCAGTTATGTCTTTGAGAGGTTGGGCCTCTGGCCATTTCGAAAAACGGTCAATCATTGTCAGGCAATAGGTGTAGCCATTTGATGGAGGTAGAGAGGTCCAATGAGATCCAGATGAACATGATCAAAACGTTGGGAAGGTTCTTGAAATGATGAAAGAGGTGATCTAGTATGACGATGAATTTTGGATTTTTGGCAAGCTAGGCAGTGTCTTGCCCACTTAGCTACATCTGATGAGATTGATGGCCAAACAAAACGCTGCTTCATCAAATGTACTGATCGACGTATGCCAGGATGGGATAAATTATGCATAGCAGAGAAAACATCTTGGCGATGCTGTTTTGGGATGTAGGGTCTGGCTGTGCCCGTTGATAGATCACACATAATTTCAGTAGACGAATTGGGAAAAGTTACCTTTTTGAGTTCCAAGGAAGTTCCAGATGCTATTAGGGTGTGAAGCTCCTGATCAGTCTGTTGTGTCTCAGCAATACAGTCATAGTCAATTTGACTTGGGAAGGTGATTGCAGAAACACGAGAGAGAACATCAGCAGCAATATTGTCAGATCCAGGAATATGTACAATATTTGTGGTGAACTGAGAGATGAAATCCAGCTGACGGATCTGCCGTGGAGAACACTTGTCACTTTTTGCCTAAAAGCATAAGTGAGGGGCTTGTGGTCAGTAAACACTGTGAAATCTCTAGCTTCCAGCATATACCGAAAGTGTCGGATAGCCGAGTAGATAGCAAGGAGTTCACGGTCATAGGCACTGTAAGACTTTTCAGATGAAGTAAGTTTTCTGGAAAAGAAAGCCAATGGCTGTAGCTCAGAGTCCACAACTTGGTGAAGTGCACCTCCTATGGCATAATCAGAGGCGTCCACATGAAGAGCAAGCGGGCAGAAGGTGAAGGATGAGCAAGAAGTGCAGCATCAGCAAGAGCTTGTTTACACCTCTGAAATGCTGTAATTGCCTCAGAAGACCAGTTTAAAGGCTTTGAGTCCTTCTTACCTTTAGAACCTTTTAAAAATTCACTTAAAAGATACTGTTGTTCAGCTGCTTTGGGCAAGAAACGTCTATAAAAATTTAACAGTCCTAAAAATTTTCTCAGAGAGCCAACAGTCTCTGGTTGTTTGTAATCAAGAACTGCTTGAACTTTGTCAGGCAATGGCTTAATGCCATCAGGAGTGATAAAGTGGCCAAGGAAAATGAGTTCAGTCACAACAAATACACATTTAGAGATATTTAGTTTTAAACCATATGAGCTCAGTCTTTGGAATATAGTTCTTAAGTGAGAACGATGCTCCTCAGCATTTTCTGAGTAACACAAAATATCATCCAAGTAGACAAAACAAAAAGGAAGTCCTCTTAGTACTTCATGCATGAATCGCATAAAGGTTTGTGGTGCATTCATAAGGCCAAAACACAAATGGGTATATTCGTTAAGACCCCATGGAGTTGTTACAGCTGTCTTAGGAATATCACACTCAGCTATAGGGATTTGGTGGAATGCCTTAAAAATGTCTATTTTGGAAAATATCCTCTTGCCATGTAGTGCATGAGCAAAGTCATTCAAATAAGGCATGGGGTAGCTGTCGAACTCAGTAACAGAATTCAGCTGCCTGTAATCCCCAACAGGTCTAGCTGTAGAGTCAGATTTGGGCACAACATGAAGAGGAGAACTCCAAGGACTTTTGGAAGGTCTAATAATACCTTGAGCAAAAGAAATTCAAATTTTACCTTCACTGCATCATACAGTTTAGGGTGTAGTCTTCTAGGCCTGGCAGTGGCTGGTGGGCCAGTAGTAATAATATGGTGGACTGTGCCATGTGATGCTGATTTGGAAATTAAAGAAGGGTTGCTGAGGTCTGGATATTCCGATAAGATGTTTTTAAAACTAATGTTTGCATCTACAGTGAGGATTGAGGGCTGTACAATATTTAAAAAAACACAAGTGAAAAGAGAAGTTTCCACATCCACCAACCTTTTTTTCTTAAGGTCGATTAAAAGGTTGAAGTGCTTTAGAAAATCAGCACCAATTATAGGAGATGATACATCAGCAATTATGAAAGTCCAGATAAAAGGTCGCCTCAGACCCAGGTTCAGTTCTTTACGGACCATACCATAGGCAGGAATTTTGGTATTATTAGCAGCAAATAAGGAGAAGTTAGACTGAGGTGATTTATTCATAGTTGGAGAAGGTGGGATGACACAGATTTCACTTCCAGAGTCTATGAGGAATTTCTGGCCAGACTTGCGGTCTAATAAAAATAACCGGCTGGTATGTTGCGAGGGCTCTGCCATTCCAGCTATGACAGAGCTTACTCGTTTTTTTGCACAAATGCACAAGGGGAAACACATTTGCGGGCCCGCTCTTTATAACGGCGATGATAGTAGCAGATGCCACTTCCTCTATTGACACTCCTAGAGCGTGAATGTGATCTCCGGCGGTCAGAACTATATCATTGGTGGCGAGAGGAATTGCGCTCTCTTGTCAGTTCAGCAACTTATAGAGACAGTTCTTGGATCTGCCTGGCGAGAGAGTCCATGGTTGGCTGAGCACTGCATGAAGATGTCTGGGATGGTGGAGGAACAGTTGTGGCAGCACAGATAGTCGAGGACGCACCAACAACCTCAGAAACCTTATCAGCGATGATAGCCAGTTTATCCAAAGGCTCTGAGGATGCAGACAAAACAGTCTGGATATGTGGTGGCATTCTTTGAAGCCACAAACTTTGTAGAAAGTCATCCTGGAGTTGGCCATTAGACAGCTCTTTCATTTTTCGCAACAGGTGGCTGGGCTTCTCATCTCCTAGCTGAAGGTCAGTAAGCAGTTTCTTAATTTTTTCAGTCTCCGAGTCGCTAAATTGGGTGATGAGCCGCTGCGAGAGAGTGTGATATTTGTCACTGTTCGGAGGGCTTAACACAATGTCCGACACGTAGGAGAGAGTTTCAGCATCCAGGTTCGCAACCAAAGCAGAATACTTAGTATCATCACTGGAGATACCACTGAATGTGAATGCATGGTCGCATTGCGCAATCCATAGACGAACGTTCGATTTCCAAAACGGCGGCAGCCGCAACGCAAGACGAGCGACTTCAACGGTTTCACTAGTCATATTGTTGAATAAGCAGGAAGCGAAACGAATCTCTGAGCAGATGCTTCAAGTGGCCTTGAGGAGAAGGAGAAAAAAAAATATTTTGCTACGTACTGATCATCCGTAGTAGAAGACTTTGTATTGCATTCGCCAGTAGAACAGAATAGCTTACGTGTTTTTAAGTCCAAAAGGGGTCACCACTGCCACGTTGCGTGGTTAGGCATTCTTCACTACAACACGGTTGAATTAAATAACAATAAACATTTATTAACTTTAAAGATTAAATGAGCAATTAAGAGGTAAACTTCTAAAAACTACAACACATGGTGAACCAGGCACAATACAATAATAACAGATCAATTCAGTTCAGTTTTGAAGTCGTTATGTTGAGCTGTAAGGTCGCTGCAAGAACAAGTTTAATAATTATTAGTGACTTCCATGGGTTTGTCTTGCAGAGCAAAGTTTTTCAAACGAAGGCTTAATATTAGAAATTGACACTATGAGTTCTATTTCTATATTAAGCTGAGATCTATATTTTGTCTTCAAAGCAGCCACAGCAGAAAATCCGGTTTCACAAAGGTAGGATGTTGAAAATGGTAATAGCATACGAAATGCTTTTGTTTTTAGTGCAGAAAATTCATCCTCCACAACTGCCCAAAATTCAAAGAGCTATTTTTTTCAAAATTGCCTTTTAACTACGCCCCTGGATGTGAAATCTATGAAAATTTCTTCTTCGGCAGTTGAGAGCCCTTCTAAAGTATTGTGAAATGAATCCCTAACCCACTCGTAACTTGCTATCAAGTTGAAGAAAGATAATTTTTGCAAGAAAATACTCTTTTTAAATTCCATGCCAACATGACTAATGGATTTCCTATGGTTTTAAAAACAACTTTCGAATGTTGTTCTTCCGATTTGTAAGTTTTAACACATAGTAAGTACACATGTAAGTTTAACACAGGGTTTTTCAGTAATAGTAATAGTAAATCCAAAATTTAAGTATTTTTTAGAATGTACCATTGATTTAATTTTCGGAACCATGCTCTTCTGTGTACTTTTGATACTTTATTATCATCGAATGTTCTTTACGACTTAAAAATATATCTCTAATTTTGATTTAATCTACTGCCGTAAATACTTAATACCGTGATTAACAACTAACGCGTAAATTATAAAATGTACGTTCAAGACAGTTTCGGTTGCTATAGAAGTATCGACTCGACCAAAACTGAATGGAATTGTACCAGGTACAGTATTTTTACATGCTTTGCGCAGACGTCCGATAGGTTGCCCAGACTCACGCAAACGTTTGCCAGAATATTTGCCAGATGTGATGAATATCATACAGAGCAACATAGACTAAACTTTTTTTAATGATATTTGTGCCTTTAGAAATGGATAATGAAGGGAATAAATCTTTAATTAAATATCATTTTGCAATCTGTTCTAATTTAAAAATTAGAAAAATAGCATAATAACTATCCTACTGCTTAAAAGTAATTTACTTAAAATATATTTTACTTAAAAATAACATATATAAAATTTAACACTTATCTTGTGAAGATGTAGGGTTTATAATTAAGATCGAATTGTAGTTTTAGAGTCACAGTGCATTAGTATTGCATTCAATACATTATTATTGTATAAGGGGGGAGCGATAAAAATTATGATTGAAAATTGGGTCGCCAGTACTGAAAGTTTGAGAAGCGCTGGTCTAAGGATCAGCACTGTTCTCAGTTTTATCGCCAACAACGTCATGGGCAGTAGAATTTGAATAAGCAATGTTATGTTCGCTAAACACAAGAGAATTAGAATGCTCGCTATCACATTCTGTATAAATTTTAATGGAATTTCCAACTGTATTTGCTTTGAAGTAAACGATGCCTACAAGCTCATCAATATTTTTGTTTCTGATAGTTTGTCCAGGATGAGTGACCAAAATGTTGTTAGCGGATGGCAAAAATGCCTTAATCTGGTCGCCTTATTTCGAACGTCAGCTCCCCCAATCCGATGCGCCTCTTCTCCCCAGAGGAGATAAAAGTGCAAGGTCGCGAGAGCAAGCCCACAGATGAACAATCGTTTGCAGGATTTAATAGAATGGACAACATAGTAAGTTTAATCAATTTCGAACAAGGGGCACAAGATGACGAGTGCGTCATCTTGTCCGGAATGCCTGTTCAAAATGATTTGTTTCCATCGCTACGAAGAAAGTCGATTAATTTATATTTATTCGTGTACTAGGATATATTTAAACTAAAGTTACTAATAAATATTATAGAGAGACGATATATTTTCCCTGTATCTGTAGCAGAGCTTATTTACACATACATAAAAGTGATAACGGGACAGTTGTAAACTGGCAATGCTTCACAACTAACATAAAAATGGCTATTTCAGCATCTGTATACTATTGCTTAACGAACGGCTGATAGATGAGACAGCAGTGTCCGATTGAAGCTGCTACTTAGAGGAAAACGGAAAAGTTAAGACATTGGCCTTCTAGTCCCGGTCTTCCTCTATCTAAAGGCCCTGGTACGGAAAAAAAACGGCGGTATTTGTATTGTTTTTTTTTCAAGTAAAAAAATAAAAGTATATGAATAATTAAAACATGGAAAGCAATAAATTTTATTACCTTCTCTTTTTTGGCATTGTTTGTGCTTAAACTCACCACTGGGTTTACATATTTTTTTATCCCTAATTTCAAATTTATAGTGTATTCCAGTGGTTCTCAAACTTGAACTACTGGCGACCCAATTTTCAATCATTACTTTTATCGCGCCCCCCTAAAAATAATAATGTATTGAATGCGATAATAATACACTTTTTGGCGCTAAAGCTACAATATGATCATAATTATAAACCGCACAAATGAACAAGATAAGTATTAAATTTTGTATATGTGTTACTTTAAAGTATATATATTTTTTTATTTTTTTACTTTTTAGTTCGATTCACTATAAAACCGTGTTTTTTAGTTTGTTTTTAAACTATAACTTGTTTTATAATTATTTTTACTATTCACGATAAAAATCACAATTCCAGTGAATAATTTAATTAAGAGAAAATATACTTACCTACTTTCAAGGACTTTTTAATTTTTCTTTGATGATTTGAGAAAAAATCCAATAAAACTAAAGAAAATGTTCCAAATGCGCGTGTCCTTAATAAAGGACATAAATCACAGACACTTTTCGCTAATACAGAAACGTTATTTTCCAGTAAAACTGTCATATTTTGTTCACGTTTTGCTGTCGTTTGATGATCTACAAATAAGCATTTTGAACTTTTTCTTCCTTGCGTCTTTTTGACAAGGCGAAGTGCTACATTTATGGCTTCATAGTTTTTTTTTTGATAGAGTTCTTTAGGCAGCATTTGAAAATTTCAATTCAACTCAAACGTTTCATGTCTATCACTTTTCTCATATTTACTTTCGCTATCACGATTAATATGCATTATTTCATCAGGTTCTTCAATTGCCTGATCAGTTTCATCTTCCTTCAATAAAGAGATCACAAATGCCCATTTTTTATATTCTGCTCATTTATATTTATAAACCATAATAAGTCGTACAACACAGCAATCAAAACCACAAAGTTAATCATAGGGGAAAGTATAGCATATTCATAGAAAATATTTTTGAACAAAAGTGGTCGTGCAGGGAACTCTATCAAAACAAGTACCTTGATTGTAAAAAACCGTTTGCTCCTCTCAAAAAAGAGGCATGCATGTGACAAATTCATTTGAGTTTCCATTAAGACTGTCTAATAGGAGGATACTGTCAAGGTCACTGTTAACGAATAAACAGTTTTACCAGAGTTTGGAGTGATTCAGCGCCTCATGCGACCGCTCCCATGTAAAAAGTGAATTCGATACAAAAACATCGATGTCAGTTCTAAAAAAAATAGATTAAAACTCATAAAATACATCTCATACGACTCATAAAAATACAACTTGGCCAAATAATCCTTCAAAGTGCTCAATATGCTTATCAATATATCATAAAACTCATTTACTTGGGGAAAAAAGCAACATAAAAATATTATTTACAGCTTTCCTAAAAGAAAAAGAGACGGAGTTAAACATGCCAGTAAGCTTGAAGGTCAAAGACATGATAATCAAAAGTAGTATTCTAAGGGTTAAAAGGAACGTAATAAAAAAATCTCTCATCGTATAGGATTACAGGAAAGCAAACAAAATATCTTTTTTTATTTGGTTTTAGGATCAAAGATAGATAATGAGCGTTTGAAAGTGGAAAACCAGATGATATATATAAATTATATCAGTGTAAATGTGCATTTTTTACTTTGAAAGAAAGCATTTTTTTTGCTGCATTCCAAAAAATAATTTTTTAAGCCTTCATATTTTCAATATGCTCGCGCCCCCCTCGCAGGGGTATCGCGCCCCACAGTTTGAGAAACACTGGTGTATGCAATTCTTTTTGTACGTGTCCTAATACTTAATGACGTAAAAAGGAAAAAAACAAACATAAAGCTACTCTACAAAAAAAAGGAACTTACGAACCTTACATTAGTCGTATACGATGTGAAACATCTTACAAATTATCGTGTTAAATTCGTATTAGTAATTTAAATCCTTAAAAAAATTGATCGGGTATGATTGGAAATAAGTTATCAAATAGCTCTATCTTTTTTATGAAAATTTTATTTAATTAAAACAAGGAGTAGTAATGCCCTTTTTTAATCAAAAATAATTATTCTTCTTCAATTTGGGGTACCATGGAGACAATAGACTTTTGATAACTAAAACATGACACACATACTTGAGATTTCAATGTATTTAAAAATCGTTGAAAAATAGCTTCCATAACAGTACGGCTGTTAGTTGTCGAAACAGTTCAATTCATGTTCATTTCGTGCTTGAGATCATCATTCAAATTCAAAAAAGTTGTGAATGGCTCCGATATTGTCAAAATGAAGTTTATGTTAATAGTTCCACTCAAAATGATGAGAAGCGAGTGAAAGGTTTTTTTAAAAGAGCACAACGAACTCCGGCATATGGTAAAGGTAGAAAATTATTTAAAAAAGTAATAATTATTCTTGTTCAATTTGGAGTGTAGCAGATACAATAGACATATGATAACTAAAACATAAAACATACAGTTGTGATTTTAAAGTATTTAAAAACCATTGAAAAACATTGCCAATAAAAGTACGAATGTTAGTTGTCGATCCATTTTGATTTGTGTTCTTTTCGTTCTTTTCATCATTCAAAAAAGCTATAGGTGGCTCAGTATCTGAAGTTTACGTTAATGTTACCATTCAAAATCGTGAGAAGCGATTGATAGTTTTTTAAAAAGAGCAGAACCTGTTTCGGTATTTGGTAAAAGTACAAAATGCAGAAAATCTCTAATTTTTTAACCTTTTGTTTCGGAGAAATGCATAAGACTAACGAAATCACTGTTTGTCGATTGTCAAGTAAGCCTACTGCCCCACATATGTCACTAATATCTTGATTAGCAAAACCTAGTCCCCTTGTTTGACGAAAAAAGAATGACGAGCTTTGTCAGATACTTAACAGTAAGGATGCACAGTTGCGACAAAATATTCAATCAAAATTTTCATCTCCGTCCCTTCCTTACAATTATAATGAATTTAATCCATTACTACTACATTTTGACGCTAAAGTTGCAATACGACTTTAATCTATTAATTGCCTTCAACCTATATATAAACGTCTCGCTCAGCCAAAGCGTTCATATCCTCTGCCGTATAAATACTTCTTTCCGAAGTACAGTCTTTTCTATCCCCTGCAATCAATAAAATTACTCCGAATGGCCTAAAATGCAACTAAAAGAAATTGACTGTGTTTGCAAAGGAGTTACTTATTTTAGATGGTTTGTTTTTTTATTCCTTCCCCCCCCCTACATCACATATGCGCACCTAGGAGGAAAACGATGGCATCGGAGAGCGAATCACGTAACTCTTAATGGGCAGTTAAGTGATAAATTATGAACTACTCAAATAATCAAGATATATGTTAATTTTTGCATATAATTTTATATAAAACAAGCCGTTGGGGTCACTGATAATTAGTTACCTTGTTCTTAGTATTGTTAAATTAATTATAAAATACATTGTGCAGTACATTGAAATGTATATTATGTAAATATAAATGTGTAATTTATTTTTTCTTATGATAAAATATATATTGTTTGTTTACCTTAAGTAAATTAATAATTTTGTTAAATAATCTTTTGTTTTCGACTCTTCAATATGCTTGCCCCCCCCCTTATTATTTGAATGGTAGGAAGGGGGGTGCGATGATAAATATGATTGAATATTGAGTCTCAAATATTGTGAAAGTTTGAGAAACACTGATTTATTGATATAAGTAAAACAATAATACAGAAGTTTCTGAAGCTAAAACTTTATTGGATTCAATATAAGAAACACCATTTATTTTATGTGTAAAACTATGGATTAGAATATTGTCCAAAATTAAATAACATCAGAAACAAACTATTTCAAACAAAACCAATTGCTCTTGACTCGGCTTTTAATTTAGTCATTAATTTAGTCTTTAATAATAAGTCATTTAATTTAGTATTATTTTCCTGAAAATCGAGTTCGAAAAAGAAAAAGATTATTCCTCGAAATAGCAGATCAAGTTACAAAAAAACAGGCAGAGGAATTTAGATGTTGCTGTTTTAACACTACAATTGTGATACTGTTATTAAACAATTAGAAGATAGATTTAAAAGTATACAAATATTTATCCTAATATAAAATTAAGCCCAGATTTACAAAAAAAAAATTGCTTAGAACATGAGTTAGAAAAATGTTTCAAGACATTTGTAATGTTTCACAACAAAGATGTAGATGGAAACCTAATGGAGGAAAAATTACTTTTTATTACTTTTACTTTATTTACTAATTTTTTTCATGTTTTATAAATTTAAATTTTTGATAAGGAATTTTTTCAGCATTTTTTAATTTATTTTTTGCAAAAACGCATTGATTATTTGGGATGCGGTTTGGATGTAAATATACACGCGAACCCTTTTTTTTATAGCATTACAAAATAGAGAAATCCAATTATGCTGGAAATATTTTTACTGGAGGGCCAATTGCAAGAGCTTATAAAGAAAAGTGGCCAATATATATCCCTATGGAATGATGGAAAAATTGACCTTGGAAGGTCGGGCCACTTTTCGGTGTGGGGGGGGACAACAACACCCCTTACAAAACAGGCTTGGTCATTGAAATTCTTTCAAATGCTGTATCCAGGCGCTTGTTCGATTCTCACAGAAGATAAAAAGTTAACATAACTTTCCAGTGAATTCAGTAGATAGGGTGTTTCTACCGAAAAAGGAACAAATCTTGTACTGTACAATTGATTTCAATCCGTGCGTGTCGATTTCTGCTTATTTCAGGTAAGTTTAAAATACTCTTGGATAAATTAAAAAATGAATCAATGATGAATGAATGAAAATGAATAAATTAGCAACTGGGAGGGTGACAAAGGACTTTTGACGCTTAAGGCTGTATCACACGTACGTTTTCCTTGAAATATTTTCGACCAATTTTTGGTGCAATCTGAGGGGGAAGGGTTGCCGTAAACAAATCGACAAGCTCTGACGTCAGCTGCGCTTTGTCTCCACATTGAAAAATTACTCGCCGATTTTTCTGCTTCGGAAATCGAACATTCAAAATTATTTCTTTCATTTCGTTCGGCTTTTGTTGATGGGTGAAAACAGAAATGGAGCACCATCCTATTTAAAATATTATACACCATTAAAATATTATACGGCATATCTGATTTGTTAGACGAAGCCGCCATCTTGTTTATGACGTAGGGTGCCGAAGAACACCATTGGCTGAAATTCAAGCAATTTTTGGGGGGGAACAACTTTTTGAGCTCACTCGCAAAAAGTTTTCTTAAGACTTTGCTATGGCAACTGAGTAAAAATTGCTTGAAACGTACATTTGTGACACGGCTTTTACGGTCCCATGTTTTATCGCATGGGCTTTGAACCTTTTTTGCCCATGAATGCATGTATGATCTTTTTGATGTTATATAAATAAAAAAGAACCGTGATATATATATATATATATATATATATATATATATATATATATATATATATATATATATATAAATAAAATCCATTACTCTCTTTTATTGAACATCCTCTGGGCAATCTTTCGACTAAATGTCAAGCCTTCTTGTAGTTTTTAAGTGTGACAATTATATATAGCCAATTAAACAGACCAAGGAATGTTGCCATTTACATGCAAACAACATTTCGGATAGATTTCTCCCGTTAAAAAAGTTAGCCGCCGTTTAGATCATTCTGACGAACCACTTTGAATAGGGATTTTTTAGAAGTTTTTCCGATTCTACATCACTGATTGTTTTCTCATTAATTTTTTCTAAAACCATACCATCATTTAAAGTTTTCTAATCGTGGGAACTAAGTTGTATATGTTTTATAAGGAATTTTACCCGTTTATAAAGCCCGTGACAAACGGTTTTAGAAACATAAAAGGGAGGCTACTGATAAGATTTTACGATTTTTGCTTAAAAACGTAAGGGCCCCGTATCATTGATACGGTGGTAGCTACGCCCCTCTAATGCAGCCACATGCTTTTTTCTGATTATTAAAAAAAAGATTGTGTTAAAAAATGATTTTTTAAATCAACGAAACACTAATGAATATAAATTTGATATCACGGTATTTAAAGAAAAAAAATTAAAATTTATACCTTTGCATGTCGATTTTCTATTCATATACAATTTCTGAAAACCCTATAGATTGTTTTAACAATTCAAGTAAGGATGTGAATTTTTTTAAGAATGTTCTGAAATAAATGTTTTGTAGAACTGCATCTGAGTGTAAGGAATTAATTTTAAGATGAGTAGTAATTTCTTTTTTATTAAAGCATTTTGAGAAATTTCTTTGTTAAAAAAGAAAAATTGCGTAGTTACACATAAATAAAGCTCCTGCATATTTTAGTGTAGCATTTTATGAGGCAGTTGGAAAAATATATCTGTAAGGAAATATGAATATTTATAAAAGCCATTGGAACGAAAAATTTAAATTCTATAAATATTTCACATTAAATTAAATTTTTTTTGTTATGGTCATGTATGGATTATACAGTACTAGCTTACATGTATAACATGTAAAAGATAGTAATTTTTAAAAATCTCTTAGATGATACAAAAACATTAGCAGCATGGCTAATTTTCATTCTATTTGTGGTAAATCAACAAGTTACTTGAAATTGTTGATTCTGAAAGTAGTTAATTCTCCTGTCTTGTTATGAATGATTTTTCCAAGTAGATAAGAAACAAATTTTTGTAGAATTTTTAAAAAGTCTATGAGAAAGCAATTTTTTTTGTTTAATCTTTTCTAATACTTTTATAAAGAAATAATATGTATATAAAAATTAAGTCAATTCCTTTTTAGGTCAGCAAAAAAAAGTATTACTTTAGTTACTTTTTATAAAATAATTACAATTAATATAAATATGTATATACATACGACAAAATCACAATAGTAAGTAACAAAATAGAAAGCCATTGTCCTTGCAATTTTCCTTCCTATATTGGGTGTTCTACAAGACTTTGTTTGTTTGTAACTATTTATTCATTCATTAAATTTTATTCTAATAAAATAGAACAGGGGAAAAGAAAACACATTCCCAGAAATTTAGGCCACTCCAGAAGGGAATCGAACCCACGAGCTTCACATTAGAAGTCCAACGCACTACAGGGACATAACGAACGCTTTTCCTTTCCCTGCATTTGTTGTTAAACTGTTATTTTGTTGTTACTATTTATTTATTTTTTGAATTGATTAATGATATAATATTTGAAAAATCTGTATTAACATCAAGTTCCATACACCACAATTTTAAATAAATGTATTTTAACTTCAAGGGAGGAAAAGAAAGTATTCTATTAACGAAAGAAAACTTGAACTGTATTTATTGATTATATAAATAAATGTATACAGAAAGAGATTGAAGTAAAGAAAAAATGGTAAGAATTGTGAAAGAATAGAAATTTTATTTTACAGAAACAATTTCTTTTGAAAAATATAGATTGCAAATACATAATTTCAACGCAATATTGAATTATGAGCACTTCTAGCTTCAACTTATAAATTAAAATTTCCTCTCGGCATCAAGAAATAATTTACATACTGCTTATACGGTCCGCTGAGCAACATTGCAATCAAGGACACACCTGCGTTACAAAATATAGACTCGTCCAGGCGCATGCGCAGTTCAAATTTTTATACGATGCCCTCTTGTATTTAAGACGCCCTCACCATGTTCTAGACATCAAAACCCACAGCCTAGAAAACACGACGGTCACCATTGAAGGCGAACGGAACATTACCATAAGTTCAATCTACAGGCCACCAAGATCACCGGCCCCATCACTCATTAGTGACCTCTGAAAATTTTCAGGAACAGACCGGATTGCCTGGTTGTGGGCGACTATAATGCGATGCATAGAGCATGGAACCACTATGAGCGATCCAATGCAGCGGGCAATGCCCTTCACAAATTTGCAAGGAACTGTGGTTTTACGATCACAGCCCCGGCAGACCCCACGTGGATTTCCAATCGAAGAAACGGCAGAGACAGCACGCTCGACTTTGGAGTTTCCTGTGGTCTAAGTAACATACATGCGCAGTCGATCTTTGACCTCTCCAGCGATCATATAATCCGGTAATCTTCACCATGACACCAAATTCCACTTACAAATATGCTCACAACTGCTGTACCTTCACAAACTGGGAACAATTTCAGAATATTCTCTCGGTCACTGTCCCCGGAAATCCAAGAATTAACAACCAAGATGCGATAGAAAACGCGGTCTAAAACTTCACCCACCTGATTCAAGACTCCATCAACCAAAGCAGTAAAATCAAATTCCTAACTCACCAAGCATATTCAATTCCATTGCAAATCCGCCAAAAGATTACAGGAAAAAAAAGGCTAAGAAAATTATGGCAAACGACAAGATATCCACCCGTAAAAGCAGAATTAAATAAACTTCAGAGAGAGATCAAAAGAGAGCTCAAAAGCATCAAAGAGCATGTATGGGACTGCGACCTCGAGGAAGCACACCATAACACAGACACCCTCTTCAAAATTATAAATATGAAAAAACAGAAACAGGTAATCTACCCTCCATTTCTCGGCTACAGGGGCCTAGTGTATGACACTCTAGAAAAGGCAAATCTCTTCGCCGATCAAAAAAATCAAATCAAAGAAAATAAGAAGCCCTACAGTAACAAGCAAATAACCAAAGTCAACAGAGCGGTGAGGAATTACCTCCGTGAAGCCCCTCATTCGCTGCCGCCTCTCACATCACCATCTAAAGTCTGCGAAATCATCTACAATCTAAAAAACAAAAAAGCTCCCGGAAAGGATAATGTCAAAAATATAGCCCTCAAGTCGCTCCCTCTTAACGCCATAACCTACCTCACGAAAGTCTTCAATAAATGCCTTATTCACAACTACTTCCCGCAAGCTTGGAAGCACGTCTTAATCACAGTCCTCCCAAAGCCTGGAAAAAACCACAAATTAGCAATCAATTATCGCCCAATAAGCCTCCTTTCCACAATAGGAAAGGTATTTGAAAAAATAATACTCACCAGGATTAAAAATTTTACCGAAACAAACGAAATCATCCCAAAATTCCAGCATGGCTTCCAAGAAGAAACCTCCACATCTCACCAACTGCTGCGAGTCTCCAATATAATCATCGAAGGCTTCAATAGAGGGAAAACAACAGGCGGAGTCTTCCTCGACGTGGAGAAGGCGTTTGACAGAATGTGGCACAGAGGCCTTATATTTAAAATGATCAACCTAAAATTCCCGGATTACATCATCAATCTCACAAACAGTTTCCTAAAAAACAGAACATTTCAAGTCAAAGTAGAAGCCACCACTTCAAGAATTGCACACATCGAAGCCGGATCGCCACAGGGGTCAAATCTAAGTCCTATACTCTACAACATTTATACTTACGATTTCCCCACCTCCCCACTAGTCGAAGTCTGCCTGTTTGCCGACGACGCAGCCATAATCTCACAAGCCAGTAATCCTGAAAATGTACGTACAAGACTACAAACTTATTTATACCGTCTAAAAAAATGGCTCCGTCTCTGGCGGATCTCAATAAACACGGAAAAATCTAAGGCGATCATTTTCAAGAAGTATAGAAGAAAACCCCCTCCATTGCAACTCTTCCAAAACCCGATATCCTGGAACAACCAAGTAGACTACCTAGGAGTTACGCTGGACAGCAAGTTAAAATTTAGACACCCCCTGAACAAAATAACCTGCAAGTTTAAACAAACACTCGCATCCCTTCACCCCCTTCTCGGAAGAAAATCTAAATTATCGCTCAATAAAAAAAGAATCATATATATCCAATACCTCCAACCTATCCTAACGTATGCATGCCAGATCTGGGGCATTGCAGCAGAAATGCACCTCAACAAGCTTCAAGTCTTACAGAATAAAGCTCTCCGAACTATCCTAGATGTTCCCGTCTATATGTTCCCAGGCGTTACCTTCATAAAGAACTAAAAATACTTCCAGTCATTTCCCGGATAAAACAGCTGTCAACGAAATTTCACAATCAAACTACTAGTCATAATAATCCCACCATTCAAGCCCAATCAAATGTTATTAGCCGCCTAAGAGACGTCCATAAATACCCCATGAAGACAACGCAACTTAGAACACAGTTCTGATAGGAAAAAAAAATAGAAGCAGCAAACTTCGATTGAAAAGAAACGAAACGCAGTGAAGATGAAAAGTTTCCCTTTTCAAAACCAACCTCACATGTTTCCCCATTCTCAGTGCGCCCCCCTTATTCGAGGGGAAAACACGTTTATGGAATTTTTTTTTCACCCTTCCTTTCAGCGCAGCTCACCAGCCAACTGATGACGCAGGCTCATTTCCCTCCCTTCCGAGAAAAGACGATCTGCATGCCTTCTACCGAAGACTGGATTCCTGACTGACCCTCAGTCTCCCTCCACTACCCACCGGCCGTTCCTGTTGTCCTGAGACGGTTTCCACCGATCTCGCATCCCACCCTCATCTCACTCAGACGGAGAAAAAGCGCTCTCCGAGCGCTGGAGCTTCAAAGACGAAACGAAACGAAAATTAGATATAACGGGTGCCAGCGAAATGAATCGCTTATACCCAAATTCGCGGAGAGAAAGTATCAAGGAGGATAAATATCTGAATACTTCCAGGGGAGGATGGAGGAAGAAGCGGCCTAACTAAAACGAGACAAAAGTACGTTACGAGGGCAGGAATGCAGGAGCGCAAGGAAGGGGGGGCTTAACAGCCCCAAAAACGCGTTCGAGGAGCACCAAAAACGCAATCGGAATGGAGAAGCTGCGAGATTTTTTTTTTTGGCAGCTGGGATGAAAAAGAGAATGGAGACTGCAAGACAGAACTTGCAGCCGGAACAATTGTGGAAATTGAAGCAGGAACCAGCTTTAATCACTGATCCCAATTCTGATGTAGGCAAATGCATTTAAATGTTGTTTAAGTGTGGCAATTTAGTATTATTGTTGTAATTACGGCGGTTTTAAGGGCAGATTCCATTTTGTCGTTTTGTAAGCAAAATTTATTTTAGAGTGAGGATACGTGAATAGTGTTTGTGCTTTAATTACTGGATTGTCGTGATTTTGTATAGAAGTAAAAACATTTCTAGAAGTTCTAGTGATGTAATTATCTATCGGCTCCATGTGTAAGTAGTGATGAATGACACTATTTCTAACGTACCAAGGTGCGTTAGCAATGATTCTCAGAATTTTGTTTTGAATAATTTGAATGCGTTTTGTGTGGGTCGGGGCCGCAACCCCCCAAATGGGGGACCCATACGTTATTGTTGGAAGCAAAATTTGCTTGTACAGTATAACTTTATTTTCAAGGGAGAGAGGAGAGCTTCTCCCAATAAGGGAGATAGCTAACGCTATTCTACCCCAGAATTTGTTTGAAAGATAGTCGATATGATTCTTGTAAGTTAGGCGACTATCGAGATATAAGCCCAAGTAACGAACGACCGGGACCCACAGAATGTTGTCATCAAAAAGAGTGAGATCAGTTTGGGGGTCAATGACGCCCCATTTCCTGAAAACAATGGTTTGTGTTTTTTCTACATTAATAGCTATTCTCCAATCTGTCAACCATTTCTCTAGTTTGACGAGGAAGTGTTGCATAGTTTTAATTGTGAACTTGAGATTGACACCCTGGGTGAGCGCCGCCGAGTCATCTGCGAAAAGACATGTACTGATCGTGTGGTGCTCTGGAAAGTCATATGTGAATATGTTGTAAAGATACGGGGATAGTACCGAACCCTGCGGGGTACCACTTTGACAAAAACCCGTTTCAGAGAATGTGTTATTTACACGAACTCGGAAGGTTCTGTTGTGTAAATAATTGTAAATAATTTTAATTAAGTAAGCAGGGAATTTGAGTTTTATCATTTTGTAAGTGATACCATCATGCCACATTTTGTCGAATGCCCTTTTGACATCCAAAAAGACACCTACAGTGTATATTTTGCTAGCGAAGCCTTCATTTATAATATTAGTGAATTATATATTTATAATATGAATGAAAAAAATACAATCAAGAATACTCCCAGACAGAACGGGGAGGGAGGACGTACCCCGAAACTCGAAACGCTCTAACAATGCAGAGCACCGGCGGGGGAGGGGAAGAACGCAGGAAGGCAGTCGGGACGGCGGAAAGCAGTAAATCAAAGCGGTGACCAAACACACAAGAACCCAGTATCAAAGATGCAGAGCAGGGCAGCATAGGAAGTGTTGTAAAAAGAGTGAGAAAACGTGTTTTTGTTGGATATGTGTTTGTGCGGTCACTCGCGTGACAAGTGTAGATCGGAATGCTAACAATGTCCAAAACAGGACGAAGAGCGTTTCTGTGTTCCCGATTACTTCGGGGTCAAAAATGGAACAAAAAATAAAACATTTAATGAAGAAATTACAAATATTAGCATTCCAGCTAAAAAACCTGAGAGACGTATATAAACTAAAACAGATGAATTTTAATTTAAAGTTTAGACTGTAATAAGGACAGCATATCTCCCCATTGAGACATCATCTGGGCCATTTTTGTAAAAACTTCTTTGGCATCCAGTGAGTTGTTATTTGAACCTTTAACAACTTCCTCAAAGGAAGGTTTTGTCTGTTTGGAGTTTTGCTTTCGCGCAGCAGCACGCTCTTGCCAGACGTTTTTCGTCGCTTTTGTGTTGATTGGGTTTTTGGGGCAACCCGAGAAGTTTGCAGTGTGCGGCCCACTGCAATTGGCACACTTAGCCGGGGCCTTGGCTGACTTGGTGCATTCAGAGGTGAGATGGCCTCCTGAGCATTTCAAACACTTCGGTGCTCTTGTGCAAAAGCGAGAGTGATGAAAAAATTCCTGGCATCTATAGCACTGTGGGGGCAAGGTGGATTTATTGAACGGCTCAGCCGAAACTCTAAAAAATCCAATGTTTGTGATGTTGAAGATACCCTTATTTTCAGGGTTCCTAAGGAGGGTTACCAAAAATAAAGGCATGTTTGTATTAGTTTTCCTGTTTCTCAACAAGGAAATATGGTTGGGCTTAAAGCCAAGTGTATGTAACTCTGACATGAGTTCTTCTTGGTTGTAGTCGGTGGGTAACCCTCTCAATACAACTTTAAGTTGTTTATTGTGGGCCATCTCGAAAGTGTGCGACCGCATTTTTTTGTCCGAGACAAATTTCTGTATAATTCGGTGCTCTTCAGCTGGTGTTGGGAAAACTCGGAGTTTCCCGTTCTCAAAGCGCCCCTGGAGTTATGTGGTATTACATAAGTTCCCTAACTGTGTAAGGAGCTCGGATGCATTGCTCTGTGCATCAATCACAATGGGAGCAATGCGTTTTCCTTTTCGGCCTACCGTAGTAAAGCCGTCGTCTTTCTGACTAGATTCGGGAGCGCTAGCGCTCTCGGCGGCTTTCGCCGCCGGGCTGCTTGGCGCGATCACCGACTTAGCTGATTTAGCTGATTCGACCTCTACCGAGCTCTCATCGGCTGACGATTCTCCTTCCTCCATAGAAGACGCGTCTTCGATATGGCGAGGGGAGGTGGATGTGCGTGGGAGCTTTCGCTCCGACTTCGCCTGCTTCTTCGACGGAACGTCTTTCTGAGGCGATGCGGGCTGGCGTTTCGCTTGCATCCGCTTCTGCTGCGAAGCGGGTGAGGCTGCAGTGGGGGCGCGCTTAGAAAGCTCTACCTCCCTAACGTATTTTTTGAACTCCGCATTTTGGAGTTGAATTGATCTACGAGAGCATTTCAATGCTGTCCACATAACTAAATTAACCATCTTGAGTCTCTCAAGCGTGATATCTGTTTCAGAGTCGACGTCTTCGAGGGTGTAGAGTATCTTATCGAGAATACCGCACAAATCCTCAGACTCAGTGCACGTGGTGCAATTTTCAATGTATTCCGTGGCTGCCATTACATCAAAAGACAAGGGCTCAAGAGTGAATAAATCACTTACCTCGATTGAAGAGGCCACATCTGTCCTGGAAGCGGACTCATCCATAGTGTAATCCAAATCTGAAATAACGCAACGAGGAACAAATGAGAGGCACGAGGCCTAGCACGAACCGCGTGAAGAATCTAACTGAAAAAATCGGAAAAATTTACAAATTAATCCCTAGAAATAACCTCGATCGGTTATATTTGAAGGAACAAGGCCAAAATGTGACGCAGGATGAACCAAAAAGCGGATGCAAAAAGATCCAGAATGAGATCGGGGCGAAAGACTTCGAAAAAAGGGTCGCAGTCGAGGGCAGAAAAACTGCGTGTGGACTCTACCAAGACAGGAAGAAGAATGAAAAAAAGCTTCAAAGACCAAAACGAAAATTAGATTTAACGGGTGCCAGCGAAATGAATCGCTTATACCCAAATTCGCGGAGAGAAAGTAGCAATGAAAATCAATATCTGAATACACTCCCCCGCAGGGGAGAGGATGGAGGAAGAAGCGGCCAGACGAAAACGAGACAAAAGTACGTTACGCGGGCAGGAATGGAGGAGCGCAAGGAAGGGGGGCTTAACAGCCCCAAAAACGCGTTCGAGGAGCACCAAAACGCAATCGGAATAGAGAAGCTGCGGGATTTTTTTTTTTGCAGCTGGAATGAAAAAGATAATGGAGACTACAAGACAGAACTTGCAGCCGGAACAAGTGTGGAATTGAAGCAGGAGCCAGCTTTAATCACTGATCCCAATTCTGATGTAGGCACATGCATTTAAATGTTGTTTAAGTGTAGCAATTAAGTATTATTGTTGTAATTACGGCGGTTTTAAGGGCAGATTCCATTTTGTCGTTTTATAAGCAAAATTTATTTTAGCGTGAGGATACGTGAATAGTGTTTGTGCTTTAATTACTGGGTTGTTATGATTTTGAATAGAAGTAAAAACATTTCTAGAAGTTCTAGTGATGTAATTAACTATCGGCTCCATGTGTAAGTCGTGATGAATGACACTATTTCTAACGTACCAAGGTGCGTTAGCAATGATTCTAAGAATTTTGTTTTGAATAATTTGAATGCGTTTTGTGTGGGTCGGGGCCGCGGCCCCCCCAAATGGGGGACCCATACGTTATTGTTGGACGCAAAATTTGCTTGTACAGTATAACTTTATTTTCAAGGGAGAGAGGAGAGCTTCTCCCAATAAGGGAGATAGCTAACGCTATTCTACCCCAGAATTTGTTTGAAAGATAGTCGATATGATTCTTGTAAGTTAGGCGACTATCGAGATATAAGCCCAAGTAACGAACGACCGGGACCCACAGAATGTTGTCATCGAAAAGAGTGAGATCAGTTTGGGGGTCAATGACGCCCCATTTCCTGAAAACAATGGCTTGTGTTTTTTCTACATTAATAGCTATTCTCCAATCTGTTAACCATTTCTCTAGTTTGACGAGGAATTGTTGCATAGTTTTAATTGTGTATTTGAGATTGACACCCTGGGTGAGCGCCGCCGAGTCATCTGCGAAAAGACATGTACTGATCTTGTGGTGCTCTGGAAAGTCATATGTGAATATGTTGTAAAGATACGGGGATAGTACCGAACCCTGCGGGGTACCACTTTGACAAAAACCCGTTTCAGAGAATGTGTTATTTACACGAACCCGGAAGGTTCTGTTGTGTAAATAATTGTGAATAATTTTAATTAAATAAGCAGGGAATTTGAGTTTGATCATTTTGTAAGTGAGGCCATCATGCCACATTTTGTCGAATGCCCTTTTGACATCCAAAAAGACACCTACAGTGTATAATTTGCTAGAGAAGCCTTCATTTATAATATTAGTGGCACGTATCAATTGATGTAGCGTAGAATGGCCCTCCCGGAAACCGCATTGTTCCGGGGGAATACAGTCTATGGCTTTGCAGTGAGTTTTAATCCTGTTTCAAATTATTCTTTCGAAAATCTTAGCAGTGGTGTTTAATAGTGAGATCGGCCTGTAATTTTGACTAAACTTATGATCCTGATTTGGCTTGGGCAACATGACTACAATTGCTATTTTCCACTGTGTAGGAAAGTGGGAGTTAATGAGGCATCTGTTGTAAATTTTAGTTAAATGTGTGATAGCATTAATAGGAAGATATTTTAAAGCTATATTTGTAATCTGATCTGGGCCGGGTGACTTCCTATTAGGTAATTTTTTAATGATGCCTCGTACTTCTAAGGGCGAAGTGAGGGGTGGTGTAAGTGTGTTGAAGTTGTCGAAATAGTGATTCACTAAACTTTCGACTTCTTCAATTTTGTCGTCACTATAAGGTTCAGCATTTTCTTGAAAAGTGACTTCTAGGGTGTCTTTGAAAGCCTCCGCTTTTTCGAAATCAGAGAAAGCCATACCACTCGGACCATGGAGAGGTGGTATGACAGTATATTTTTTAGTAATTCTTTTATGCAAATTATAAAGAGAATTATCTTCAACATTTAACGAGGAAAGAAGGTTTTTCCAGATCTTGTTTTTATGTTCGTTGATTTCGATCCTAATCTGCCTAACGAGAGCATTTACTTCCCTTTTATAGAGGGGGTATCTTGTATTGTTCCAAAGCTTACGGAATCTGTTTTTAGTTTTAATGAGCTCTCTAATATTAATAGGAAGGCGGAGGTGTGAAGTTTTGGAAATTCTAGTGGATGTGGAAGTATTAATAGCATCCGAGATCATGTTGCTGAAATTTTGAACGGCCTGGTCCAAATTTTCTATCGTAGGATTTCCTGGCATGTTGTAGTGAAGTATTTCTTGAAACCTTATCCAGTTAGTAGTTTTAAGAGTTTGAAGTAAAGGTGGTAATTGACAGTTAGTTACGAAATCGAAAATAACTGGATTGTGATCACTGCTAAGTTCATTTACAGTAAAAACATTAGAGTGTGAGAAATTAGCTGCAAAGCCGATGTCAATAATAGTGCTTGGAGTGTTGTGGTTGAAATGTGTTCGAGTGTCTGGTGCGATAATATCAATAGCTGAGGCTACAGCCCAATTGCTAAGAATATTACCATTGGCATTGCTTCTCCCTGGGTTCCAACTCGAGTGTTTAGCGTTAAAATCTCCAAATAGAAAGGTTCTATTATTATGTGTGAGAATAGCATCGAGTTCCGTAACATTAATGGAGCCGTGTGGATGTCTATAGATACACGCCATAGTGATTTTGGTGTTGTTACCTAATTGAATAATTACCGTTGTATTTTCAAACGTGTTTGAAGTACTAAGGATGGCGTGGTGCTTAATGCAATTTTTTACAAAAATGGCAGTGCCCCCGCCTCTGTGTGTGAGCCTATCACTTCTGTGACAAGTGTAATTTGGAATGCTAATTCGGTCCGGAGGACGAAGATGTGTTTCTTGGATCCCGATTAAGTCGGGGTTATGAAAAATGATGCTTTCTTTAAGTTCTTCTAAATTCTTTTTAACACCATTGGCATTCCAACTGTAAACTCTAAGAGTGTTACTATTAAACGCGCTGAATTTTATTTTTTGTTATTTTGTTGAAGGAAAGCTATCCTTCAAAGACTAACTAAAAACTAAAATTAGATGGAACGCGGGCGACGGCGCGACAGCGCCTTTACCCAGAAGGATGGGCGAAAAAGAAAAACCATATGAATGAAAATGGATCTAATCAAGAAGACTCCCCGGCAGAACGGGGAGGGAGGACGTACCCCGAAACTCGAAACGCTCTAACGGAGCAGAGCGCCGGCGGGGGGAGGGGAAGAACGCAGGAAGGCAGTCGGGACGGCTGAAAGCAGTAAATCAAAGCAGTGACTAAGCACACAAGAACCCAGTATCAAAGATGCAGTGCAGGGCAGCGAAGGAAATGTTGTAAACAGAGTGTGAAAACGTGTTTTTGTCGTATTTTGTGTTTGTGCGGTCACTGGCGTGACAAGTGTAGATCGGAATGCTAATAGAGTCCAAAAAGGACGAAAAGCGTTTCTGAATTCCCGATTACGTCGGGGTCAATAGAAGTACAAATAATAAAATATTTACTGAAAAAATTAAAAAATATTAGCATTCCAGCTAAAAAACCTGAGAGAATTATTTAAACTAAAACAGATGAATTTTAATTTAAAGTTTAGACTGTAATCAGGACAGCATATCTCCCCACTGAGACATCATCTGGGCCATTTTTGTTATCACTTCTTTGGCATCCAGTGAGTTGTTTTTTGATCCTTTAACAACTTCCGCAAAGGAAGGTTTAGATTGATTGTAATTTTGCTTGCGCGCAGCCGCACGCTCTTGCCAGACGTTTTTCGCCGCTTTTGACTTTGTTGTCTTGGTGTTGATGGGGTTTTTGGGGCAACCCGAGAAGTTTGCAGGGAGCGGACCGTTGCAATTGGCACACTTAGCCGGGGCCTTGGCTGACTTGGTGCATTCAGAGGTGAGATGGCCTCCTGAGCATTTCAAACACTTCGGTGCTCTAGTGCAAAACCGAGAGTGATGAAAGAATTCTTGGCATCTATAACACTGTGGGGGCAAGGTGGATTTATTGAGCGGCTCAACCGAAACTCTAAAAAATCCAATATTTTTGATGTTGAAAATACCCTTATTTTCAGGGTTTCTTAGGACGGTTACCAAAAATAGAGGCATGTTGGTGTTTGTTTTCCTGTTTCTCAACAAGGAAATATGATTGGGCTTAAAGCCAAGTGTATGTAACTCAGACATGAGTTCTTGGTTGTAGTCGGTGGGTAACCCTCTCAATACAACTTTAAGTTGCTTATTGTGGGCCATCTCGAATGTATGCGACCGCATTTTTTTGTCCGATCCTTCAAAGACCAGATCACCCTTGTGTATTTAAGACGACATTCATTTCACCACGTGGGAGTATGCTACCGACCAATCACAGTGCCTGCTTTCACCTGCCAGTTCACAGCAAACTTCCACTGGTTTCCTCCGCAGACTTTCACGTCATCCCCCCTCCTACGCCCTGCCACCACGTCATCTACTACGTCACTCCAGCCAGCCAATCAGGTAGCTTCAAGCTTCCCATCATGGTATTACTACTTCACCAGGTAACATTCACTCTTCATGTTATGGGACGGAGAAACGCTTCGCTTTCCATGTCCCAATAAATCTTACACAGTCTTACACTGTCACCACGTGGGAGATACGAACAGAACTTTAAAAAGAGCAAAATGTGTTAAGATAGTCCGTTTGTAAGACTTTCTGCTTGAAGTTCACGCTCTTTCATTCATTGTATTGTTGCGTGGTGTCTGTGGCAGTATATAAAAATCCTATTTTTACCACAAGATTATAACTGTAAGTATTATTTACTACTAAATAAGTAAGATTTTTTTGAATTTCATTTATTCAATTTGTTAAAATTTTACTTACTTCATGAGCTTGTGTTAATTTTCCTATTTTAAATGCCTTAAATAATTTTTTCATCTATTGGCTTTTCAATGCGAACATGTATAAAAACAGATAATGGGTCTTACTTACAACATGTATTTAGTTCGAAAGCTCCTTTGTTAATTTTGAAGTTTCTTACAATATTTGAAAAAAAAAATACATAAAGTCAGAGAGATCCATGTTCAGAAAATTATATTATTCTTATTATTTATCTATTTATTTTTTGTTATTCGGCAATGTAAACCCAACTCTTTTGTTAAACTATCTTTTTCACACGGTTTTGTAATAACACGATAATAAACTTAACGATTTTTTTTTTGTAAATATTATACTTTTTATTCATTTATTTTTTTTCCGGTAATGAAAACGTCGAAGGTAGAATTCAGTTATTAACAGCTGATTTAATTAGCAAGGGCTTAAAATTTGGTATAAATAAGGAGTATTTTCTTACTCATGATCCTGACATAGAACTTGCAGTATAATTTCATCGTTATCATAAATTTTGTGTAGCAGGACATCTAAGACTCTCTTTTTTAGCAAATTGAGAAACCGAAGAAATAAAAAAAACTGTAGCTAGTAACAGTTTTTCTTGCAACAAATAAACCAACACAGGAAGATAATAGAGAACGAAATTTTGCATTGTAATCAAAACCAAAAGTAATGTTTGCCCTATAAATATCTAAATCAGCTTCTAATGATAGCATTGTTGATCAGGTTCCTAATAAACGTACACACTTTTTATCAAGCAGCGATGAGTATTTGTTAGTTTGTAGTTTTATTCCTAATTTCAGTTAGAATTTTTTTGTTTTGTGTGTACTTAAAAACTGTGCAAATTTTATCTGTGCACCAATTTTAATTAGTTTTGTAATAAAAACGATTTTTTTTATAAATATCTAAGATTTTTTTTATGTAATAAATAATACTATGTAAATATTATAAAATTTGTTTTATGGGAAAATATGAAGAGTTCTTTTTCATCTGTCCTGAATTTACAAAGTTAAGGAACATACCTTCAAATTTCTATAATTTGCATGTATTTTTGGACGTTTTTCTAAGGAACATATCTAACGTTTAAAGAAAGATTTGGGAGTATATATTTTCTACTAGAGAAGCTCGTAGAATTTTAAAATTAAAATTCTAAGAGCGATAGCATCAGAATCGTTTTCTTTTTATTGCTTCACATTAATAATTTTTTAAATTCTAATGCAGTATTTTTTTTATAAGTCGTACATCGAAATTTGAAGCTATATCTTATCTGTGAGAAGGAGAGGAAGATAGAACAATAATTTTACACTAAAAAAATCGTGCTCGGGCTATAGAGAGAGGAAAGAAACCTGTCGTAAATCAAAAACAAGGGGAATGGAACAAATTTCGCAAAAGAGAAATTTTTTGACATAATTTTAGAAATCACTCACATTGTGCGCGTACAAACACAAACAGAAATGCTGGTGTGACGAGGAAAAGGGAAAATCCCGAGCTATGCGGTGGAGGGTGAGGGGTGTGTGGAATTCATTTTGAAAATGAATATTATAAGTTCTGCTTTTTTGTGAAAGAAAGGGAAAATTTATAACAGTAGAGATAGCCCGTGCAACGCCGGAGCAAGACCGCAGTAGCCGAGTGGTATAGGTATCCGATCGTGGCTTACCTTGTCACGAGTTCAAGCCCAGTACCACTAAAGACCCGCCGTGTAGGGTTGCGATGCACGTTAAATCTGTCGTGAGCTGAAACGTCCTCCCTTAGGTGTGGTGTGGTAGTTAGGAGAAGAGGGTGACAGCTCAGATGTCGTCCACGTCACTTGACCATGGTTCAAAATTACGTGGTCCATCGCCAAAAGCCCTCGTGTAGCTGAACAGTGCGACGTTAATATTCAATCAATCAAGCAAGCAACGCCGGGCCATGCAGTTATTTCGAAGAAGGGAAAAACTTTTTGACACAATTTTAGAAATCACTCACATTGTGCGCGTACAAACACACACACACGGAAATGCTGGTGTCGTGAGGAAAAGAGAAAGCTGTAGAAATGCCGGGCTAAGCGGTGGAAGGGGGAGTAATTTTTAAAATGAGTATTAGAAGTTCTGATTTCGTGAAAAAAAGGGAAAATTTATAAAAGTAGAGATAGCCCGTGGAACGCCGGACCATGCAGCTAGGA
>BMAU01002137.1:0-110451 GCA_019973935.1 Trichonephila clavipes
CTTATTGTAATAATATTCTTAAAGCAATTTTCTATACATTTTTTATCTAAGTGACACTAAATATCATGAAATATTATTCATTTATATGCCTTTTGCAAAATCACTTTTCCAAACGTAGTCGGATACCTTAACGAAACAAAGCAAAATCTGTTGTGCAGGTCTGTCGCATGAATCCTCTAATCGGGCTCCAGCTAGAAATACCTCGAGGAGTTTGTTGAATATAATTTGTTGAGTGCGCATAAAATGATAGTTGAAAACCTGTTTGGATCTATGATTGGGTGATCTGCAGATTTTATGAAGGATCTGAAGTATTACTTTTGTAGATTAATTTATTTTTTAAGAAGACTATTATCATCAGTACTCAACCAGCTCATGTGTCATTCAGGTTGCAAAATTACGATTTGAAATCATTCAAAAATATAAAACCCATATTCAAATTACATTTGTATTGCTAAGCGATATATTAGTAAACGATTAGTTAATAATTTAAGGGTAGAGAGATAAAGAGACAGAGAATAATGCGAAAACCTTCAACTTATTGTTTAATTCTCTAAATTTTTATGTGACAAGGTAGCATAGAAGAAGAGGTAATAGACCTCGTGGCTGGGCGCGTTCGCGAATTCGAGCCTAGGACCACTGAAGGCCGACCTTTGTATGATATCTCGGATGTCGTCCTCGTCACCTTGACCATAGTTAAAATGATGTCGAGGTTCGTCGAAAATGCCCTAGAGTATATGCACGAACAGTGCGACGTTAATATTTACTCCATTTTTTTAATTTTATTTCTTTGTTTCATTTTTTATTTATTTATTTTTGCCGATTTGAAAATACACAGAAATTTTATTCTTATTTCTGTGCGTAATAGTAATCTTGTTTTAGTGCACATAAACAAATATTCTTATATTTGTTTTTACATCATTTTCACTTTTGCAGTTGGTTTACTAGTAATATTTTTATTTAAGATAATTCGTAAAAATTCTTTTAAAGTATAATAGAATACTACTTAATCGATGCAACTATTGTTTGTTTTTCAAGTGCAATGGAAATGATTCATGGTGTAAATAATCTGGTTTGAAAAAGCAACATAGGGTAAAAATGTTATGACGAACCCCCACATTCATTATAATCTGAAATATATAAATTAGTAACTCCTCGAAAGAAAAATTGGTACTTAAAGTTTGAAAGTCCAACTATAATTAGGTTGTTTTTTAAATTAATTTTACCATATATCTCCCTATCAGAATTTTCAATCGAACAGACGAATACAATTATAATTAATGCTGTAAAAAAGGCGGTACATTAAAAATAATAGTCAGTTTATGACAATATTGGTTAAAATAATTGTGCCTTATGTCCAATGATAATTTTGATTGAACTGAAGATCTATATTCAATTACATTTATATTGTTAAGCGTGATATTGGTAAAGGATGAGTTAAAAATGGCGGCAGAGAGAGAAAGACAGAGAATAATACGAAATAACCTTCAACTTATTGTTTAATTCTCTAATTTTTCATGAGGCCACGGTAGCATAGAAGACAAGGTAATGGACTTGTGGCTGTCATGTGATAAATTTGAGCCCAGACCACCGACCTCAATCTTGTAGGAGAACGAGCGTTAAATGCACGTTAACGTCCTCCTGATGGTGTGGTGTGGTAGTTAGAGAGGGAGGTGTCAACCCACAGATTTCATTCTCGTCTTGATCAAGGTTCAAAAATTATTAGGTCCGTCGAAAAGACCTCGAGTATAAATGAACAGTGCAATATTAACATTTATATTCACCAATCTTTAATTTTTTGTGTTCTTTTTATTTATTTATTTTTAACGATTTTAAAAACTGATTTTTTATTAAAATTATGTACACACAGAAATTTTATTTTCTTTTATTAAAATAGTTTATTTATGTGATTAAAGTTAAGCAGATAAACAAATTATTCTTATATTTGTTTTACATCATTTACCTTTAAAGTTATTTACTAGTAATATATTTAGGTTTAAAATATTTGTAAAAATTATTGCCTTTTGTGTCACAATAGGTTACTAATTAATTTATATAAATATCGTTTGTATTTCAAGTACAATGAAAATGATTCATGATGCAAATAACTTCACGCGAAAAGCAACATGGGGAGAAAGGTTATGACAAACATCCACATTCATTAAAAAATCTGTAAAAATAAATTAGTAACTCCCTTAAAAGAAGATGGTACTTTAAAGTTTGAAAGTCCAACTATGATTGAATTGGTTAAATTAATTGTAAATATATCTCAATCAGTACTTTCAATAGAACATATAATAAAATTTATCTAATGCTTTAAAAAAGGTACAGCATTAAAAAAAAATTAAATTCAATTTATGACACAATATTGGTTAAAAATTAATTTATGTCTTTACGTTTAATGAGAATTGTGATTTGAATCTGATCAATAAACTCGCAAGTTCGTCTAAGAGAAGGCAGCTCTTTAAAAATAAAGGCCGAACAAAATGACTATTGGTTATATTTACGAAACTCATCCAATCAGCGCTTCTATTACAATCGGAGCAATTAAATTTAAGCAAAGAAGGCGGTACGTCAAAAATAAAAACAATCTACCATTATATTAAGGTGATATCCCAATCAATACTTTATTGCACAATTTGCTTATAAACTAATTAAATCCCCTTATTGAGGGCTGAACTTTTAAGTAAAGGACTAACTATGATTTCATTCGTTAAATTAGTTATGGCTTACACATCCAACTAGCTCGTTCGTGAGAATCAGAGCAATAAAATTCAATTAAGTAAAGAAAGAGGCATTTTAAAAATAAAAGTCAATACACGATATTGAATAAAAATATTTGTGACCTGCCACCCACCATCGCTTTGTTGATGTAAATAAAATTTTTAAAAAATATCGTGATGGATATGTTATCTTAAAGGTAAAGTTGATATTTGTATATATCCTTCAAATAATTGTGACCAGTGGCCTACACAGGAATTCTTCAAGGGGGAGGGATCAGGTCGAAAGTCTACCATTCGTGTCATGCTCCAATCCCGCCCCCCAGCATATGCCTCTTTGATTTTTCGATTTTCGAGAGCAAAACGCAGTAAAAAATAAATTAATGAATAAATAATTAGCATTAATTAAAAATTAATTATGAATAAAAAATGCTTAGTTAATTTTTGGTGTACTATAGACATAGAATTATAATCAATTGGAAAAAAAATAAAAGATTATGGGGGGAGGGTTCCGGACCTCGGACCTCTGTTTGTGCACAAAAAATAAGGGAAAAACGTCCTTAAATGTAAAAGAAAAAAAAAGTGCAGTTTCACAGAGACAAGGCTCCATGCCACAAGTCCAAGAAAATAATGTTTGAATTCAATGAATTACGCTTCGAATTACTTTCACCAACCGTACATTTCAGTTCTTGTCCCCAGTGACCACTGGCTATTTGCACACCTTAAAAGAATGTTCTAAAAAAAGAGGTTTTTGGCTCTCAAATGAAGAAGCCTATTTTGAGAGAAAAAACAAGTCGTGCTACAAAAAAGGTATTAAATAATTAAAAAATCTCTAGACTGAATGTATCACACTTGAAGGAGAGTAACTTGATAAAAATGAAATTCAAGTTTGCCTTTAAAGTTGTTTTTTATTAGTTATTTTATTAGTTTATTTATTATTAAAATTTTGTAATCTAATTTTAATATAATTTACTCCTTAATAACATTGATTTGGGATCCAAGTGTCTATATTCATGCTTTCTATTTAGTAATTAGAAATATGATGTTTTTTGCACACAAAATGTAGAAGTCGCAGCTATTGAGAATATCCGATATCGCATTACATATTCTGAGTCCGATATGTTTTTTTTACTTTTATTTTTGCAGCCACTGATCTTGAAAATATTTTTCACTTAAATACATTGTTCCTAATAGCATTAAAATGTTTATAGCTGTGGGAGAGATCCTGCGTATTTTGTATGAATTTGCAATCTAATATTTAGGAGCTGGCCATGCTTAAATTTAGATGTTAACCTTGATTCCGTTGATATATATATGTCGATAATTTAGTTGTTTCCTCTACTTTCAATTTATTACAGATGTTTTATTCCAAAAATGCACTTTTTATTAGAAATCTAGTTTTGCAAGACTAGTAATAAACTATTTTTCGTGGAATCCCGCATAGTAAACAATAGAATATTCCCAACCTAGTTTAATATTATTTTATCACATCATAATAAATATTAAAAAGTGTTGCAAAATAAAGTAATATGTATAAATAAAGTTTTCAATTTTACTGAATAGTATGAGCTTTAGATACTTGTAACTATACAAGCTACATACAGAACGTGAAACTATTCTGCAAACACATCTCTGTAATCTTTCCGATTTTTACTGAGTTCTGTGGAAGCCCTGGGTATGCTTCTTGGAAATCTAGGGCTCCGGAGAACACACTTTCAAGATGAATGAAACCTTAAGTAATGCTCCATCTCATCTTAAAGCAACCTTATTACTCCATGCTGCCCCTCACGTAAAAACTCTGTCACATTCGGATTTTTAGAGCGGTGTACCGTCACACAGCTAAAAAGTCGGCTTATTTTTGCGCATAGGATAACCGCGTTCTTATGCACGCGTGCATTCTTAAAATATTGCGAGGTTTTGTCTTAGGTCATCACCCCGACAACCTTTGACACCATGAGAACCCCCTACTCTCCCAAGGAGCGGGATGAAATTTATAAGGATAAAGAGGCAGACCGCTACGATCCCGAGACCTATGTAACGAAGTAAGTCCGATGCCAACCTTCAAACTGAACAGATGTAATCTCCACCTTCACAAGCAACAGAAATTGGACTATAATGAAGTAACCAACATTTTAATAACTTCAATGCATGTACTGTAATTAATAGCTGTGACGCGTAAATAAACAAATTATTTAAATTATTAAATACCACGCTACAATTAAGTTTCTCAAACGTCACATCCGCTTCGATAATCCCCGTTTTTTCTCTTATAGTTCCGCGCTCCTCCACCCCGTGAAACATTTCCTATATTCCAGAAAAGGGTTTCGCATCTAGTTTCTTATCGGCAATTAACCCTCAGCGAATGTATAACATTCGAGTCCTTTTGCAGGAACACAAATATTTTTCTCTCACTGATACATCTGGAAATGAACATTTAAAGGAGAGTTTTTTTTACTCTTTTTTCAGGTTTTCGGTAAGCCTCCATTCGTTCGGGTAAATCAATCCAAAATGTTTAAAATGGCCCCTAAAGTGAAAATACCGTTATCCAGAAAACTTGCTTAACACGATAGAATGTTTTGTTGGAGGAATTTATTCTGTTATCGGCTAAGACTTATCTATGAATGAAGAACATAGAGATATGGTTCACCCGGAGAAAAATAGAATCCGCGCAAACACAAAACTGGAATTGAGAATAAATGATATTAGCTGCAATCAAGAATGTAGAATTGGAGTGGATCTAAGCTGCAGCATGTGAAATAAAATGGCTTAGAATCCAGGTAAACTAATCAGAAGACACACTCATTTTTAATGATTTTTAAATATATCAAATCTCTAGTTTTCCCAGAAAAAAATAAGCTTAAAATACATTTTAGAAAGACACGCATTCACAGGACTATGTTTATGTATAGTCGCTTAGAGCCTTATTCTGTTTCTAATACAAAGTTTAATAAGATCATAATAATGTAAATGGTTTCTATGTTTTAAACCTGGTATAAAGGAAACAATAGAATATCAGGAGAACGTTCTACCAAGAGCATATTTATTTAATGTAGTCATTTTATATATTTAAATAAATAAATCTGAAATAAATAATAAATTTGTCTTTGGCAAAAAGTTTTCATTCAATTTAATCCGATGCAAGAATATTTTTAAGATTTTGCTTAGAGATGAAAATGTTCAATGTGTAAATCAGACATTTTTAATGTTTAAAACTATTTAACTTTCAATATATCGATAATTGTTTCTCACTGTTAGATAAATATCTTCAATTCCATATTTCAAAGAATATTAAATGAAACGTTATTATATATTAATAATACAAGCCATTTTTAGTCGTTATTGAGAGTATAAAGTCAAATTATGCCCAAACCATTCTTGGATACGAAAGGAAAAAAAAAGCAGCTTATACAATTTACGATCTAAAAAAAATTATTAATATTGTTTATGAACCTTTCAATACCCCAAAGTACATTTCTAAATACACATAAAACAAATTTAGTTTTCATGAAAAAACGTTTCTTTTTATGAATTTGAGTAAAAGAAAACAAACCAAAATGAAACTTTTGGTGCACTTTTCCAATTTTTGAAGTTAAGGGATAAATATTATATTAATTAGATTTATAGTAAATAATTTTTGTTCTTCATTCCATGAAAAATAGAAGAAATGGAATGTCTCAGTTCACCTAAAAATTATAACACATCCATTGCCTAAATCTAAATTTCTACTTAAAACGAATTCCTCGAAAAGGAAGTTCTAAGATATTTCTGGAACACAGAATTATAAAACTTCCTAAATAATAATAATATATAATCCACTGTTCTTATTTAAATGTTAACTGTAAAAAGTACTAAATAAACATGTTTATTTATTTTCTTTTTTTTTTAATTTTTTTAATCAGGAAGACGAATAAAATTAAAACCGTACTTTTTCTAACAACTTTACAATTTTTAAAAAAAGTTTTAAAAAAATAGAGAAAAAAATCATATATATATCTATAAAAAACTTAACAAAATGATCCAGATTAAACATACCAGAAGGAAGGGATATTTTCAGAGAAAAATCTAATAAATTATTATACTCTGACAAAAAAAATTGTATAAGTTTTTAATATAAAAACCCATTCTAAATTTCCACGAAATCCTAATGGTTTACATCTAAAACAGATTGTTTTAAGACGAAAAAAAGTAATTGTATTTGTGAAATATGTCGGCATAAGAATGTATCTGATAGTCTATATATTCAAGCATGTAATTTAAATTTTTACATTTCTATTTATTTAGGTTTTAGACACATGTTACTGCTATATTTAAAGTTCGTTTATATAACAGGATGGAAATTTACTATTGTATGCATTTAAATTGAAATATATATAAGTATAATATAGCGAAAATTATATATCCTTTCACGTTCACATAAATTTTGGAAAACGAATTAAAATAATTAGTGTAAAATATCCTATTTTGTCATTTGAAATGGAGAATTTACCTAAATCGTCCCAAAAAGCAGCATTTTTAATTTACAAAGCATCTTAAAAATTCACTCGTAAAATACAGAATTATTTCAAGTATTGCATCGAAATTCACGGAATAACTTTACGTGTGACAACAATTTTCCAATTAAAAACTTATGAGGAATGTTCCTTCGAGTGAAGCAATAAAATTTTTTTTTTTAAAGTAATACATAATGCCCTAAAAGGCTTTAGGTTATACATGAGAATACAATACTGAACAAAAATTCTATCAAAAGTATGCGTCTAGTCTTCTAGATTTAAGTCCATGGTTGCACTTCTGTCAAAAGAAATAGCTGAAAATTATAATCACTTTGTCGGATTTTCCTTATACCTGCTTAAAACTTCTTTAACTGATGATTTATGTTTAAAGACCATCTAAATTTTTTTTAAAAATATAAACATTCTAAACTTTAAACACAGCGTACATTTTAGTAAATTTATATATATATAAAGAAGTTAGATCTATAGATTATAAAATTAAAATATGCAGTTGACATGAATACTCGGATGTTATCACCATTGTAAGAGAAAATTTTGATGCACACCTCACACAAAAATGAGCTTTTTATTTGGTATGAATGCGCAAATGTCTTTTTAAAATACTACTTTGGGAGAAGGCTTTGTTGCATAGTTCACAACTGTAAGGCTTTCCCTTTGTATGAATACGCAAATGTTCTTTTAAACTATTACTTTGTGAGAAAGCTTTGTTGCATATTTCCCAAACGTGAGGCTTTTCCTTGGTATGAACAAGAAAATGAGTTATACGATACTGTAATGATAATTTAAAAAAATAAATTAATGCTGTGATTCTAATAATATGCCCCTTGCTTATGCCCGTGTGTTAAAGAAGCGTGCCCTCCTGAAAGGTTTCCCGGAATTCCTGTATTTTCCTGCTTGTGAAGAGTGCCCGCGAAGTGCCTGCCTTCCGTTTTTTCCCGGAGAAGGATGAAGAAGATGTTTCCAGTGTTTCCACCTGCAATGTTAAGGTCAGTCTTTTTCTTTGAATATAGTATCGGGGCAGCAATACATGTTTTCTAGTTTATGTAAAATTTTGTAAGAAAAGTAATGCTAGATAAAGTTAAAAGTCTAGACTGAGAGACTACAGAATATATTAAGTTTGTTTGAAGTGTATTGATGTGCTATGTTTGTATGTGTGTTTGTTTATTGAGTTAGGTCGTAGTATACAGTAGTATACTTGCTTCGTTAGCACAGTTTTGCGTAGTGTATTGTCACGTTACTCTGAGTATTTTTATTATTTTGTGAAAAACGGGTATCTTGGCGGAAAAACGGGAAACCAAGGAAAGCGAGCGGGAGACAAGAGAATATGAAGAACGTAAATTAATTAGGGAATTTGAGTTGGAAAGAATGAAATTATCTAATAGTACGGATACGATAAGTGTATCGTCAACTGATCTTGAGGGACAGGGAGTTAATAGACGGGTTAACTTGAGAGACTTAGTGCCTAAGTTCGATGCTAAGAATGCGGACATTAATTTATTTTTTGAAATATTTGAAAGGCAGACGAAAAAAGAAAAAGTGGCTGAGGATAGATGGGTCTCCCAACTCATTCCTTTACTTCCGATAGAAATTGCGGAGATAGTAGCGAAAGAACCTTTAAAGAAAAGCGACGATTACGCCCACATAAAAAATCTACTCTTGGACCGGTTCCAACTCACACCGAGAGCCCTTAGAGATAGATTTGTGTCGCATCAACGTAGACCAGGGGCAATGTGGGCGGATTTAGTGTTCGAACTAAGGTCCTACCTGGACAACTGGCTAGCGGGGATGAAAGTGGGTGATTTCGCCGCATTGAAAGAGCTACTAGTGACAGAACAAATAAAAAAAAGCACCAACTGAATTAGTAGACCATTTTCTAGATTCGTGGGATGGTTTCAAGGAGGCTAAAAGTTTAGCTGAGAAATTGGACCATTTTGAGGCGATTAGAAGAGTGCATAAAAAACAGGTCCGACGAAAACCTGGGAGCGTAGAACCTTTGATAAACAGCCTCTCGAAAGTAAAAATAAATCAGCTCATTTTAGTGGTAAGGGTAAAATTATCGGGCCCTTGAACAGGGATCCTTATAAGCATGAGGTAAACCATGGGAGTTCTCAAATTAGGAGGGAGTGTCCCAGGGCGGGGGAGAGTCAATTTGAGAAAAGGAAGCCAATAATACGCTATTACTGCAATGAGACAGGGCACATAAAGCCAGTCTGCCCTAGATTAAGGAAAAATAATTTCGAAACGGTAGCTAATTTAACTTTAAATACCGGGAATTACGACCCATTTAAAAAACATGGAAATAAATGGCATAGATCGCGTATGTCTAAGAGATTCGGGGTCATCCATAGACGTCTGTTCTTGGAGCTGGATCAATGAAAATGACCTCCTAGGTGAATACGTTTGGTTGAAAAGCCCGTTAGATGAGATTTGCCACTGTTTGCCTGGCTAAAATTAAAATCAAAACGAAGAAAGGGGAGTTTTATACCAAGGCTGCAATAAAACAGTGTGACAATGATCTATATTTATTGAGAAACCGAATGGCTGAGCTGCTGGACTCAAACGAACAGGGGGTGCAGTTGGTTAACGCAGTGGTGTGACTAGAAGTAAACAAAAATATTTTCCCCTGAGAGAGAAAAAGAGGCGAACGAAGAGGAGCTTGAACTTACGGATCCCCGTCCGAGGGAGGGGAAGACGATAGTTTTATCATTCCTGCTTTTGAAGGAGAAGGGGGGAAGAGTTTCGAAAGATAATCTTGTGGCATTACATTTTAAATATGATCAAGCAAGGCGTATATTCGTCGAATGGGCCCAAAACGAGATTGCCGTTGTTCCCGATTTTCATAAGCGAAATTTGTTTAGCAATGAAGTGCACTTCTGGTTGAATGGCTACGTCAACAAACAAAACTGCCACATTTGGAGTGAAGCTAATTCACAAGTGTATGTCGAAACACCGTTACATCCAAAAAAACTGACTGTTTGGTGCGCTTTATGGGCTGATGGAATCATTGGTCCGTACTTCTTCAAAAACGATGAAGGCCATAACCTTACAGTCAATGGTGATCAGTATAGAGCCATGATTACTAACTTTTTCATTCCTGAATTGAACAATCATGATGTCCAAGAGCTGTGGTTCCAACAAGACGGCACAACATGTCACGCAGCTCGTGCCACAATCGATTTATTGAAAGATACGTTTGGTGACCGCCTAATTTCACGTTTTGGACCTGTGAATTGGCCTCCAAGATCTTGTGATTTAACACCGCTAGACTATTTTTGTGGGGCTATGTAAAGTCATTGGTCTATGCGGATACGCCACAAATGCTTGACCATTTGGAAGACAACATTCGCCGTGTTATTGCCGATATACGGCCACAAATGTTGGAAAAAGTCATCGAAAATTGGACGTCCAGATTGGACTACATCCGAGCCAGCCGTGGCAGTCATGTGCCAGAAATCATATTTAAAATGTAATGCCACAAGATTATCTTTCGAATAAAAAAATCCATGTCAATCGAATCGTTGTTTTATTGAAATTTAAAGTTCTATACCTCTAAAAAAACACCCGTTATATACTTATATTCATAATGATACAAGTCGAATGACGGAATGATCGGAAGCTACAGTTTTCACTCTGACAATGAATCGAGTTTCTCTGATATTTTTGTTTAATATAAACGAAAATTTTTTAAAAGCTTAATATTTTATCACTTTATATCAAACTCTCCCTCTGTAAAAATAAAAAAGCAGACTTCTAAAATTAATTAGAAACAATTTTTTTCTCATACTTGTGTGAAAGCTAGATCAGATTATAAATTAAACTCATTTTCAAACGGAAATTAGTATATATCCCTCCATAGTATAATCATATATCTACACATATAATGTATAAACTCGACTCAATTTGTTACTAAATTTATGCCAAATAAAATAATGAAAAAGTGTATTTCAATTACATGTTACTGCTAAATGCAATTATTCATATATAAATACATATTTGTGAAAGCAATTCTTTTTTTTTTGTTCCTAATGAAATTCGAGTTCAAACAAGACAAAAATTGAATTACATACTGCCTGTGTTATAGTTTTTAATTAAATGGTATGAAACGCCTAAATTCTCTCTATACGCTATGCTTAATTTACACGCAATAAGTTTTCTTATAAAGAGAAAGTTAAAAAATCACAAATTTAAATTTAAGAATTCTCTTTCTGTAAGAAACCATAGAATACTCTTATAGTTTCCATTTCTAAAATAACTATATTAAACACCGAATTAAAAATAAATTCCCTTATTTAAAGGCCGCGGAGGCCGAGTGGTATTGGTATCGGAACGTGGCTTGCTTTGTCATGGGTTCGAGCCCAGTACCATTAAAACCCGCCGTGTAGGGCAGCGATGCACGTTAAATCTGTCGAGAGCTGAAACGTCCTCCCGTTGATGTGGTAGTTAGGAGAGGGGGGAGGTGCCAGCTCAGGTGTCGTCCACGTCACTTGACCATGGTTCAAAATTACGTGGTCCGTCGCCAAAAGCCCTCGTGTAGCTGAACAGTGCGACGTTAATATTCAATCAATCAATCAATCCCTTATTTAAATGCCTATAAAATGAACGAAAAGGTTTAATGAAATATTTTTTACCTTAGCAATAATAGAAACCACAATTTCACCCAATTGTTTCTTTACAGTAAATTACTTTAAGTACAAGGGTTGCATTTCTCTACTATGTTCAAAACCAAACGGCCAATTATTTACAAATTACTGAGAAAGAGCACTTCTAAATTTATATTAATTTAAGTATACAAATAATGTTTCAATTTTTTTTAAGAAAAAGTTATTAGAATTTTTTACGAGATTTTCTGGCCGTAATTTTATACCCTTGCTAATTTTAAATAATTTAAATAGAGTTTATCCATAGAAATGTATCTAATTATAAAAATAAAATTTTATTTCTAAGAATGTCCCTAAAATTTTAAGACACGTTTACCTATATAATGGACATCATACTTAAATTCCTGTTTAATTTAATTATTAAGTTCCAACCCTCCTCCCAAACTTTTTAGACAGTCATAAAAGCGTGATTCTTACTGATTATTGTGTGTGGGGGGGAGGGGTAAGGATGATGATCTTATTTTTTCTGCTTCTTAAATCTTCAAAACATGCATATACTCTGAAAATAGTTTATTTATTCAACCATATAATAGTATTACTTCTATTTGTTATTCTTCCGTGTTCTTTTTGATAAATTCTGAAGTGGGAAAAATTACTTTTGATTCAAAGATAATATTCACAGTTCTCTAGTGTAAATCAATTACTTTTCATTTATTGTTAAATACAGTAAATTGTGCCATTCCTAGTTCATGACGTATAAAAATTTAATCACGCAAAGTGTGTGAGATTATGGTGAAGCATTGAATATCGCAAAAGGGGTGATGACACAGATAATTTTTATCAAATTGCAACTGTAGCATTTTTTGCTGAAATGAAAGGCCATTTGATTTCATAAATAATTGCATTACATATATATATATAAACTTTTTAAACTTTTTGTGTAAATAACCAAATATCATACAAAAAGAGGATAACCTAAATGAAATTGAGACTTGTAAAACACATGACTTTTAACAAATTTGGTAAATTCAATGCAAAAACTGCATTATTTTTTTAAACACATTTAATACAAATGATCACATACACGAGTACATTAGTTATTTTGATAAATAGTTTTGAAATGAGACAATCTAAAACATAGTTTAAAATTAGAATATAATACATTGTTGACTAATTGTGACATTGGTTGCTAAATAACACGGAAACATTAGAATTTGTGGTGCCTCGATTTCAATAGTTCTGTTTCGCTTTGCTTCTTCCCCACTCAGTTCAAGGTCGTGGTCGAAAACGAGTTCAAACATCTCTCTTCCTCACTGGAAGTGACGGCCTTCCTGTTCCTGCTCTTCCCTCCCCTCTCCAGAGGGTGGTTCTCCCTTCCCCCGCCTGTGGGGGCAATCAACCGTGACTCTTTTACAGAGCTGCACTTGTATTTTTCTCTCTTTTCAGATAATTTCCTTGCTCAAACGTGAATGGGATTGTAAGCGCTATTTTTTAAAAATTAGCTTATTTTTATATACATAAAGAACTGAGGAAAAATATTTGAAATTATAGTATGATCATGGAATGTACATTAAGTTTTCAATAAACAACAAGTTTTATTATTAACTGTAGTAATAAATTTTTTTTGGAGGGGCGGGTGAGTTTGTACGGAATTAATGATTTCTAATATGCAATAACGCTTGCTTTTTTTCTTGGATTATTTCAAATGCGAAAGTTATTTCTTGGCATTAAGTCATCTTAATAAAACCTAATTGGAAAACAAAAGACATGCTGATATTGAGTTTCAGGCTTTTAAAAATTAAAATTTGTTTAAAGATGCGAAAATTTCTTTATATGACAAAAAAAAAAAAAAAAAGAAATTATAACTGATAATAAGCACTTTACTTATTCTTAAGATTTTAAAGACTGTGTAAACATTTACCATTTTGTAATAGAAAAAGATAATATTAAGAGAAATTTTTTTATATAAGTATTAACAATGATTTTGATGCTATAAAATGTAGTCAAAACTTTATAAATTTTATAGATGACATACAGATTTTGAACAAAATGTTAGTTTTCAAACTCGTTGAATCTCACTCAAAGTAAAACATTTTAAAGATGTTAAATGTTGATAAAAAGTATAAGCTGATCACACATACACACAGAAAATATATTATTTTAGGAACAATATTGAAGCTGAGTAGTAGTGCATCACGCTTCCACACCACAGGTGCGAGTTTCAAACCCCGGGCTGGGCATGGTTGACTCAGCCTTTCATCCTTTCTGTGGGTCGATAAATAAGTGCCATGCTTGCTTGGGAACTAAACACTGGGAGTTTCGCGTCATATTGACCACATGACCGAAGCATCTGCTAACGCAACTCAGCGCCCAAGGTCACGTATACTGAGATGGGCACAGCAGGTCTTGGCTCTCATGGGCTGCTGCGCTACTGAGTTAAGGAATAATATTTGATTTCAAAATGTAAATGATCAAATTAGAAAAAGCAGTTGAAAGTACAGAATTTAATGTACAAAGGACACATATTAAGGAATAAACATTTTCCCCCTTTAATATGAGCAAATGATTATAATGCAAACAGATACCATTATTATATAATACATTATTAGCTTTACATAGAGATATTCTAAAATCGTTTATAGAATTGCAAATCGATGAAAATCTCAATAACCGGAGAGAGAGAGAGAGTGACAAGTAATGTCGCTCTGTTCAGCTACACGAGGACTTTTGGCGACGGACCTCGTAATTTTGAATCATGATCAAGTGTCGAAGACGACACCTGAGCTGGCACCCCTGTCTTAACTTCCACACCACACCAGTGAGAAGACGTTTGAGCCTCAATAGATTTAACGTGTATCAATACTTCTACATGACGGCTAATAACTCTATGATAAATATCGAATATTCTTTTACTTTTGGAATCTATTTCCAACTATAATCACATTTAGTTTCTATACCGGTTGAGAAAACTCTCTACCGAATTTTCAATAAATATAGTTCCATCTTTACAATTAGATTCAGTAATTAATTTTTAAACTTTTTTCATAATTACGCGATAAATCTTTTTTTTAATATTTTCTGACACAAATACAAAATTATTCATTAATTAAGAAAAAAAGTTTTTCAAAAATGTAATAGTCATTGAGTATTTTGTTCTATACATTTCTTTAACCAACCTATCCATTTAAATTCTAAAAAAATTGGTGTAATTGGGTAAAAAAAAAAAAGAAGCACTTATTTCATTTTAATTAAAGGTACAATAAACTTAGATAAAATTAATTAAATTTTGTTAAGTAAAACTTATTTATATTTTGATTTTCAGTAAATGCATTAAAATATGTAAATTATTATAAATTCATTTTTCATTCTATTAAATGCAGGAATTTGTTACACAAACTTGATTTACGCAGGTGTCAAAAATAATGTAATTTTTAATTAATTATAATAATGTATAATCAATAATATAAAATAAAAGAAAATGGAGAATGTGTGCTTGCTTTATGTGATAATGTAAAATTTAGATTTTCTTAGATCGTTAAAGAATTATTCTAAAATAGTTTAAAACTTTGAAGCTCTTTTTTTTTTAAATGAAAATATCTACTTTGAGACACTTGCATAGGGCTTCAATCAAGAAGAAAATTACGTGAAATATGTGTTTTGTTTAAAAGTTGTTGTACGTATTTGCAACATATGTATTCCAATGGACATCTTCAAAAATCAACTATGGTTCTTAGGAAACTGCACTGTTAATGATTTTATAATTGTTTTTTTCTTTTAGAATATATTTGCAGAAAACATGGTACTCTTAATCCATTCTGTTTTGATATATTAGAATTCATAATACTTAACGAATCCTTAGAATAAGTCTAAATTTTATTTACAAGTATTTTTCAAAAATTAAAATTATATTTTCCTTTGACCTAATTCTTCCTCTATATACTGAAAATTATGATAAAACATTTACTGTGGTAAATAAATGAGATGAACAGAGTAGGTAGGTGTTTCGCATTATGCTATAAAATGTGAATATTCTAAGGCTATAAATGTTGGCACATGTTAAATAGTGCCACATTGTAGTCTCTTCATGTTTTTTTATTGAAAAATAATCACGATTAGGGGTTCCATCATGTAACAGAGCTGATACGCATTGTCAAAATCCTTACGTTGTCATGGTGTGGAAGTTAGAAGTGGAGGCTCTGGCGCGGCTATCGTTCTCGTTACTTGATCGTCATTTAAATTACGAGGTCCGTCTTATTACTTTGTTCCTAATGGAACTCGTAAATGAACTAGCTGGTATACCCGTTCTTCGCACGGGTTGAAAAAATTAAACAACACAGATTGAAGGAAAAAAAGTTTTTAATGAGTTAATTTTCTGAAGCAAATTAAACAAAGAAAATAAGCTAAACAAAAAAGAAAAAAAAACACATATTTGTTAAATTTTAAGTATGTACATCTAATAGCTGATAAAAAGGATTTTTTTTATTTATAATTCCTCGTAACACTCTTGAGGGTCGATTTTTCAAAATACCTCCCTAAGTTGATCTCTGCTCAGCAAAAGTAACACATTGTAAAAAGTTTTGCGTAATGAACGCTTAAAGTAGTGTAAATAATTTATATCTGAAAGTGTAATACATTAATATTACTTTCTGTTGTATTTATTTTATTTTAAAATTGTAATATTCGCAAGCAACGCCGTTTCTTAAATTATAATGGCAATTCAATGAAAAACATAGCGAAATGTTAACGATAGAGTCAAGTTGGCAAATGCCTAGCTACTTTCGTAGCTCGAGCTTTATTAGAGCTTTGTAAGACCCGCCGTGTAGGGGCGCGATGCACGTTAATACTTTATCCAACCGCATTATGATTTACTGCAGTTTATTTCATACAATATTTTTTTTGGATCACTACATTTAAAATTAAGATAACATAAACAAAATACTCCACTTTGGAAAATTTAATCCGTTAGAGCTAATAAATTAATTAAAGATATTCCACTGTAAAATTAATTATATACACCGTTCACTTAAAATAAGTAGTCAAATCATTTTCCAAGGTCTTCACTAACATACAAAAACATAAGACACTTAAATTTTGACATAAACTATTTTTTCGGGACAAAAATAATAATCTTTGCAGTCGGCTGAAAACGCCGTCAGCTGAAAACGCAATATCTGCTACAAAACTATTCGGCTTCCCGCTAAAATATTCATATAGAACCCGTGCTGCCATATATCTTGGAAGAGTGGATTTCAAAGAATATTCCTGCTAAGTATTGGTAGAATATTTCTTCTAAGTTGGTGTGGTGTGGTAGTTAGGAGAAGAGAGTGCCAGCTCAGGTGTCATCCACGTCACTTGACCATGGTTCAAAATTACGTGATACGTTGCCAAAAGCCCTTGTGTAGCTGAACAGTGCGATGTTAATATTCACTCACTCACACACTCCAAAAAATACAGTACAGTAGTTATAATTATTTTTATATTTAAAAACGCAATATCTGCCTATTCAATTAAAATTATAGCGTTATAATTAACTACTAACCACAAACAAATTTTGAAAATTTGTCCAAATGATGCAGTGTGAAAGAGAAAGTTTATTTACTTTAAGTACCAGAACCGATAAAAGCATTTATTTTTAAAAAAGATAAATTTCTTACTACTAAATGTGCATAATAAAATCATAAAAAAAACATTAAAAAAAGAGATATTTATAACAACCTCTCCCTTCAAAACTCATTTTTATTCTGAAATAAAAAATAGGCATTATTCTGATCACAGGAATTAATTAGAAGCGAGCCCCTTGCGTAGCCAAAACAAAAAGAGGTTTTTACATACAAAAGATAGATATATGCTGCGGTGGGCTTTTTTGCAACGCAAGCCAGATTTGCTTGCAGATGCCAGAATTTTTTCCTACTTACTTGACAAATATCGTTATATTTTGGACACTTTTTACAAATTTTTATAAATTATAGCCTATGCTATAAATTATGTGGTATTTTGATGTATAAGCTATATTACTGTAAAGTTTCATTAAAATCCATTCAGTTGTTTTTGCGTGAAAGACCCACAAACATCCTCACAAACTTTCACATTTATAATATATATTACCTACGTGTTCCTAAAAGTAAATTCTTTAAATACACATAAGAAATTTAAGATTATATTTTTTTTCAACAGTAATAAATTGTTTTCATTTGTAAAAAAGAGGAAATGATTTTGAATTTTAGAATACTTGATAGTAATGTATAAACAATAAGCTGGTATCAAAGACAAAATATTATGACTACAAACATTTTTAATTTGCCAAGGAGCTTCATATATCTCGGTAAACTTGTTTACATAAAAGGATTATATTATTATTCTTTGTACTGAATTGTTTCTTTTGCGAGTAATGGCAACATACTGGGCTTCTTAATTTTTTTCGACTTTTGTACAAAAAGAGTTCTATTCTTAGCCTTTGGATAATCCTTACTTTTTATTTAAAATTTCAAAAGAATTGCATAATGCCTAAATTCTAAGATTACTGCTCTGATTTTTGTGCAATGATGAACTGATTTTGTGCGTAAGGTAGAGCCAAAACATTCCTACGAAGACAACTCCTTCGTTCAACATCCAAAACAATTACAAACACATTTCCTTCTCAATGCACTGACTCCTCAATCGAGTTGCAGATAACTGTGACAGCAATTTTTCTTTACTTTTTTCAAAACGAAGAAAGACTTTAGCTTCAAATATCACCCCCTTCCTCCTCTTCGTTTGAACAGGTCCCTAAAGAGACGGGGTAAGTAGAAGAGGGGCTTTTTGGAGGTTTTGTCAGCATTATCCTATGTCCGACAATTTAACAGAAAAGGAAATGCCCTTTCCAAAGATTTATTACGGCAATAAGAGGAGGAATAGTTTTCCGACTATTTGAAAGTAACCTTAGAAGATTTACAAGAAGGCAGATGTGCATTTCTATGTTTTCTTACACCAAATAGGCATATGATAATCAACAATGAAAAAAAAACTGAAGAATCAACAATAATCAATGGGGAAAAGCATTTTTTGTTGATATAAAAGATTTTACGACTTGCTTTCCATATTCATTTACAAGAACCATATTATTCTGTATTCAGAGTTTCAAACGTTCAATAGCCTTAGAGCGCCCCGAACAATCTTTTCTTTATACTATTGTACATAAAATGCGTGACTGACGAATAAATAGGCGGAAAAAAAAGAGAACGAATATATTATTTTAATTTAGATGTAACTATCTGTTAGACTATGTTCTGATTATATTAATTTTTTCAGATATTTTGAATTGGACAATTTTTTTATAAAAAAAATTATCCAATACTGTAGAACTTTCTAAGTTTGAAAGTCCCCATTTTTTTCTTAGAGAAACTTGTGTTTGGAAATCGCGTGTGATAATTACTACTGATTTCAGTTCAAAAAATTTCTTTTCCTTTTAAAGGAGACATTTCCTACGAATTTAAACCACATTCCACCAAGATTTTTTTTCAGTATTATTAAAGGCATTGAATGAAATAGTATAAAACATTGATTATTATACAAAACACTAATCACAATGTAAACTATTGCACAAAAAAAGGAAACGCTTATTTCATTTCAGTCATAGGTATAATAACCTAAAGCAAATTTAAATTAATTTATCAGGGAAAAATTTAATTATATTTTGATTTTCAGTAAATGTTTTAAAAAGTTGAAAATGTTATAGATTTATTTTTATTCTGTTAAACGCAGTAATTTCATACATACAAACTCAAATAATCGTGTTAAATCTTAAATTAATTAATTTTGAAAAACAAATAATAATATAATTATTTGAACATTTAGATACATACAATGAATTTAAAAAATGTAAAGAAAAAGCAAAATTTATGTTTGTCTCTCTATGTCATAATGTAAAATCTCAAATCGATAATGAGCTATTTTATAATCATATAGTACTCTGAAGCTCTCTATCTTTTTATAATGGAAAATATTTGCTTTAAGACACAAGCATAATTCTTTAACAAATAACAAAATTACATTATCTATATGTCAGTTTAAAAAATCTTATAACTATTGAACATATGTGTACCAATAGACATGTAAATATTCAACTAAGCTATATTGTGGTTAATCAATTTATAATTGCTGCTCTGAGAGAATTAATTAGTTATTTATATAACACTCTGTTAAGAATTTTTGTATACTTTCTTTCTTAAAAGAATAAAACATTGATAAATGTCATTTTTTTATTGCCTCGATAATTCATTCTCTTTTGATGCATTAGATTTCATAATAATTATTGAATCTTAAGATTAAGCTTAGACTTTTACACCAAGCATTTTTCATGGATTAAAATTATATGATAATGTTCATCTTTGATCGAATTGTTCCCATGTATGCTGAAAATTATGACAATCGATTAACAATGACAGTTTAATGTGATAAATGACAGGAATGTGGCGTTAACTTAATACTATATCTCAAAATCATAAATAAATGTCACTTGTTAAACATTATCACATTGTAGATTCCACATGTTTTTACAGCTGTGGTAGCCGAGTGATCACAATTGAGGATTCCATCATCTAGCAGGGCTCTAATACACGTTAACTTTCTAAAGGCTTAAAGTACTTTCATTGCCGTCATAACATAATCGACTGGGTTCCAGGTCGGATATCATCCTCGTTACTTGATTGTTATTCAAATAATGAGGTCCGTCTTATTGCAATATCCCTCATGTTTCCTCTGAATGAGACATTAATAAACTATCGATTTATGTTCATGTTCTTAAAAATAAATCCTTTAAATTCACAAATGAATAAATGTAAAATTTATATTTTTTCCAACTGTAATATACTGCTTTTGTTAGTATAAAATATCAAATCCTTTGAATTTTGAGAAAAATTCTTGATTAGTAAAACGCAAACAATTAGTTGACATAAGACAAAATTATGACTACACATATCTGAAGTCAGCAAGGAGCAAATCATTCATGTATCTTGGTAAACTTATTTATATAAAGAAAAAACTATTCTTATTCGTATATTGAATTGTTCTTTTATGACTAATTACCACACATTTATTTCTTACTTTTTTATATTTCATATAAAAAGGTTATTTTATTAGTTTTATGGATAGAAGTTAAACTTGTTAGTTTCTTATTTTTAAGTTAGAATAAATTATAATTCTTTTGATTTATCAGTTAGTATAACATTGCTGAAATTCTAAGATAAATGCTCTGATCTCTGTGTGATAAAAATAAATAAACTACAAAAATATTTTAAGAAATATAATGCACGCGTCATTCTAATTCTAAACACAATCTTCCCTTTTAGGACGTATGGTAATACAATAGTTTCCAAATGTGCAGCTCAGAAAAAAAATTTGCCCCAGTCCAAAAATAAATCGAAAAATTCACAATAATCGAATATTCTTTATTAATATAGCAATAAAAACCATTACATTTGAAAATCAATGTAAGATCAATCCTTTCTCCCAGTAATTTACACTCAAAACGTGTAAAAGGCCTCCATAGGTATCTGGCGTATGCAAAATTTAAATAAGTTTTTGGAAATTATAATTTAATGGCTAATTTTTATTTTAGCTCGAAAACGTATAATATTATGTCATATTTTCGTATTAAAATTTTCGAGCAGTAGCTTTACAGGAGGAAACATACTTTAGGAAAGCAGAGAATTGATGTGCTTCGAGTGACACAGCACCGATCAGCAGTGGCGCACACAAGAGGGGGTCCCGAACCCCCAAAGCCCTTGGCATTTTTTCCAATTGAATATATTTATAAGTAGTACGTAAAATTTAATTAATTACTTATTATTAATGACTAACTTTATTAATTAATGCTAATTATTTATTCAAAAATTAGTTTTTTAATGTGTTTTGTTGCCGAAAATCGACAAAATCAAAAGGAGCATGATACAAGAATGGTGAACTTTCGACCCCGGATACCCCTTGAAAAATTCCTGCGTGCGCTACAGCAGATCAGTAAATACTTCTTAAGGGGAGTTGGAAAGCTCTCTCTCCCTCTATACTGACAATGTTAAATTGGCTGTTTTCGGTGTACCTTTTCTCAAAATCTGTTTTATGTGCATGCTTGAAAAAGTACACCTCTCTCATTATACTAAAATGAGCTTATAGCTAATTTTGAATTTTTTAATAAATTATGAAATATTTTATCAAACATTGCGAAATTTGACCCATTTTTTATTAAAAATTTGTAAAAAATAAATTTTTGAGGTTTTTACAAAAAGCTCATTTTAGTATATATTATAGACATCATTATAAATAATTCATAAAAAATTTACATATCTGTGAACAGTAGTTTCTCAGAAAAGGTACATCACACATTAAAATTTACATTTTGTGATAAATTGACGTTAATGTATACAGTGAGACAATTAATCGGCTAAGAAATAAAAAAATAAAAGCCTCGATTTCAAATAAAAGATACATGTTTTGGTTTATATCAGTCGTTACACTTTTAATCAAAAACAAAGTAATTTGTGTACAATTTTTGCCATGAAAATAATCGTAGCCCAAATTCAACGATTATTTAAAAATACGTTTTAAGGGCTTCTAAATACCCTATAGGTTAAAGAAAGGTATTTTTAGAAAGGTTAAAATCAATACAATTTGAAAATGTAAAAATCTCAAATTGCCAACAAAATAAGATTTTAGCTTTCCAACACTCCTTAAGATGAATCCAAATTTCAATAATGACCATTTTTTCATCATGCTTGCCTGTTATAAAAACAAACTATTCTCTATAACAAACCACTGATGAAGGGATTCACTCACACACACACACAAGTGGTACTGTATTTAAACCCTGAATGAAGATTTATATGTGTGAGCATGTTAGAAGAGAAAACCTCTAAAATAATTGCAAAAATTGAGAATTATGTGGATAAATGTGTCGATGATAACTTGAACGAATAATATGGATGTGATATGGAAGTTAGAACAGTGAGGTGTCTCTTATACAATAGCCGCGAATCTCTTTACTTATAGTATTTTACTAAAGATAGAAAATAAAAATTTAAGTATGAGTTCATTTATATAGTTAAGTTTATAATAGCTAAAACTTTTGCAGTAAATTTAATTCTAAAATTTAAAAGGAAGCAGCGTATTAGACGAATTTTTTTTATAAAAGTGAATAAATGAGTCTTTCGCACATACACAAAAAACAAATCACTAATTGCAAAAACGAAATTTAGCTAATAATTTAAAATATCACTTGCTTGTACAAATTCATTCTGATATAAGAACGAATTCATTTACCTTTAAAATGTACATTAATATTACCAATAAATATATATTATAAAAAAAAAACATAAATTTTCTTTATTTATAAGTGACTTCTTTTTTCTTACATAAGGATAAAACTCGAAACATGTAATTCCTTTTCAAAGTATTATTAACCCTCTAACTGGGTACCTTCCTCCTGAAAAGTTATTCCGAAAGCGTTTAACTCTTATTTTGAAGTTCGCTTTAAAAATGCAACAGACTTCTTTCCTTTCCCCCTTTTAGAACTTGGGAGGTCGAACGGGGACAATTTTACGACCCAGTTCAGTCCCTTTGTAAAGTAAGAACCAAGCGATCAATCGTTTACAGCTAGCTGTTGAGTTTTCTTGGGCAATCTTCTTTGAAAGCGTAGTGGAATTCGGTGTTTCTTTCTTCTATATATGTTCAGTCACAGTAAATTTAAAACAAAATAAAAGGTAAAAAAAAGGAAAAAAATGAAATAAATGGTATGTTAGAAGTTGAAAAATAATTATATTTTCTTCAAAGAAAATTTATTTTTCTGTCATTTTTTAAAAATTAAAAAATATATATATATTTTTTTGATATTGCGATTTGAACCAGAAGAAATCATCCTGTATTCATTTTTGAATATGAGAGTAAGAAAACGCGCTCACTTTCCTGTTTTTAAAAAAAGTAATGAGGTAAAAAGAGCAAAGGCCCTATCTCATTTTTATACAATAACACAATAAATATTACATACGATGATTATATTTATGAAATAAAACCGATATTTCTCTATTCAGTTATATTTTTAATTTAAAATAGCATAAAAAAGGATTTCAATACTTTTAATTTATTTTAATTAAAATCATATAAAACATATTTTTATGTTAACTGAATATTTTTCGGAAAAAATTTAAATTTTCCTTCCTAGTGTTCTCCATTTCGAACTTCTTGTATTAAATAAAAATTCCTTTTCTACATCGGCATTTGTGATGGACATAACACGCATTCAGTCAAAAAATTTTAATGTTAATGGGGGATATACTTCTTCAAATGCGCACGACAGTACTTCTAACCATTTTCTACTCAAGTTAAATTTCTTATCTTTCTGTTTCTTTTATTACAAGGAAAAATGTCACACATCGATAACTACATTTTCACACAATTCAGTCATTACAAATTCTATTGTGAGAAAAGTTCTCCCTAATTAATCTTGTCTTTCAAAACAGTACACTTAAAACAATTTTGTTCAGTGAAGTTAACCGACAGTTCCACAATGTATTGTGAGATGTGGTGTGCGGTTGTGAAAGAATGTTTTCGTACGTGTAGACTATTTCTGAAAATTTAAATATTACTGAAGCTGATCATATAACTGCAAATGAGCCTTATTTAATGTGTGCTGGTATCAAAGTAAAACACTTTACAATATTAAACAGCCTATGGGTTTATACTCAATATCAAACTATTCACAAAATGGCTTACAACTTCTATTCAAATTGTAAGGAAACTGAAATATAAATATATCTTACTGCAGTCAAAAATATTCATAATATGTAAATATCCTATTCCTCCACTTATTTCAGTACATTTTAAAAACTGTAGCTGAATGCAATTTTTTATACTTATAAACAAGGCATAAAAGCTCACACTGTCGTAAAAATGTCTTTATCATTTTTAAATACACTACTATAAAACGTATATGGATTGTAAGATCAGTCGTAAAATCCTAAAAGCTTTTAGAGGAGCTAAAAACATGTAATTTTGGATTGATAAAATGTTTAATATAATACACAAATATACATGCTATTAAGCAAATATATTTGAAAAATCAAACTTCCTTCTGAAATAAACGTAATTGAAAGAAAAATGTTTAATTGCAAATGAGTGGAAATACATGTTTATCTAAGGGGTATTCCCAAAGTGAGGTAATCCTCAAACTTAAAACTCAAACTCAGAAGCACAACAATCCATGAGGGCCAGGAACTACTGTGCCCATCATAATACACGTGACCATTGGACGCTGAGGTGCATGAACAGATGTGCCGATTTGGTGGTCTGTCTGAAGAGAGACCTTCAGTGATTAAGACCCGAAGCAAGCTTGGTACTCATTTATCGACCCAATGTAGCGGGGATGAAAGGCAGAGTCGTCCTTGCGCAGCCCGTTAATAGAACCCCAGACCTGTGGTGTGGAAGCACTATACACTACCATTCGATCCTATTCGGTGAAAAATAAAATTTAATGTTAGAATCTTATATAAATCCCTAATGAATGAGGGAGTCCAAACTTTTTTTTTCATGTAAACTGTTTAGACGGAAATGGTTAATTATGAACATTTCACAAGTTGCATAAATTAAAATTAACCGTTGTAGTTTACATAAATTTTTAAGGGTGCAAAAGGTGTATTTCGGCTGCACGAATTAATTTTAAAAGGAATACGGTTACGAAAAAGTAGTACAAATCTATCTAAAGTAGGGTTGGTTACCTTACATATTGTCAAACACAACAATGTATTGGAAGCCAATTCCACAATTCGTTGTTATAAAAATGTGTGGAACATTGCAAGATTTATTTTTGCATTTGTAATTTATATATATATAATTTTTCCTGGGAACTTTAAAAGCTAGAGCGGCATCCATCAAAACCGCGGTTCTCTCTGTTTTTCCAGATCGCCCCTGACTAAGCCGGCTCTGCCATAGTAAGTGAAAATGCCGGATTTTGTTTGTCAAGATCATTTTATAGCAGACTGCATTTTTCATGTATTTTAGATGGTCGTTTTATATTTTCTACATCAATATCTTAATGTGTGAATTTAAAATTACGTAAAATTCTTTACATTCGCATCAATGACCATGATAATTTTTATTAGTATATGAATGTGTCATCAAACGATTACATGACTAATATTAACACATTATTTTAACCATTTAACGGCAGTCGGAAACCTCTATACCGACAATGTTAAATTGGCTGTTTTCGAGGTACATTTTCTCAAAATCTGTTATATGTACATGCTTGAAATTTTTCATATAATTAAAATACACATTTCTCATTATACTCAAATGAGCTTTTAGCTAATTTTGAATTTTTCATAATTTATAAAATATTTTATCAAACATAGTTTACGTTAACCCGTTTTTCACATAAAAATTTGTAAAAATAAATTTTGGGGTTTTTACAAAGGCTCATTTCAGTATATATTAGCCATCATTATAAATATATCATAAAAAATTTACATACCTGTGAACAGTAGTTTATAAGAAAAGGAACATCGAACATCAAAAATTGACATTTTGAAAAAAATTGATTTTAACGTATAATTACTTTTAATTAAAACATTCCAGCTCCATATTCTAAATCATCAGCATTTTTAGTAGCTCATCATCTTCTTTCTACCTTTTAAGTCTTTTTTTTCCTTCCTAACTTCCTTTGTTTTTGTAAACAATAGTGTTTTGCTCGTAACAGCCTCTGTTTGTCGAGGCACTCCATCGCCTGTACCGTGTAATCACAAGGCTCAATACACATTTTCTCAAAATTTCTAGTTTTGATACATTCCCCATATTAAATGAGGAAACTGCATCATATGTACCCAGTGACAAAACTTCTAATTGTACAAATGTTTTCTTCGGTACACGAGACCATATTACATTATTTACACTTTCGTTAGGATTTTGCGTACCTCCATGTAAACACTTTTTTAGCAATTCTGGATTAGCTAAATCCCTAAAAACAGGTCGCATGGCCTCCACAACATCCACAGGTAAACTATTTTTGTGATGATAAGTCTCCCCAAGCAATTTTGCTTTTTTAAATTTGCACCACGTATCTGTATCAGAGGGACAAAATCCATGCTGAGGTTTTTCATCGGTTGATAGCTTGTGTAAAAATATTGCCCATATGGCTTGTTGCATGTCCTTCACGCTAGACAAATTTCTGCGGATAGCTAGACCATAATATGCTTGCAGACGGTCGATTTCTGCCTCTGTCAATCTATTTCTTCCGCATAAAGGCTTTCCGTCAGAAAGTTTTTGACCTCTCATCTTAGTTTTCAAGCGTCGAAGACGTGTCCCCATTCTTTTCATAACATGACCTATGCATTCTAATTTCTCGACAGAGCAATAGTCACCATATACTTTGTTCTCGACAATAGAAGTAAACGCCTTGGAGTCCCCATCTCCTAAATATTTTGTGTACCGAACATTGTAGAGAGACTGGGAACGCTGAAAAATGGATAGAGCTCCAGCTACTTCCATCTTACCACTGTAGCCTTCAAAATTGCTCTTACAATTTTGAAGATGCTTGGTTTTGTTCGGACAAATACAATGTTTTGAAAAAACTTCGACATCTATAACTTTGCCGGTATCAACACTTGTGACTGTCACCAAGCCATTCGAAGAAAAACCACGCATCTGCCAGCTACCATCTACAGCAACAGCAAGGTCCCTTTTTCCATCATTTTCATCAACGGCTTCACGAACAGCTTCTGCCATACTGTGTTCACAGGTTTCTCTTGTTGCCTGTAGTAAAATGTGGTTGTACTTTGAGAATTTTGTGGGTAACGGGGGAAGATTCATGATACCGCAAAACATCCTAGCAGACTCAGCACCTTTACCTATGCATCGCATAGAATACACTAGCCGGGTATTCAGTTCGTAATTCTCAGAACTATCGCATTTCTTGGAGTTAAAAAAAAGTATAGTTATATTTACAAGAAGGACATTTTAATTGAAACTTCACAGCTTCACCACAGTTACTTTCACTGAGGTGCAACCTGAGTCCTGTTTTTTCACACTTTATACATTTTACAGCTTCAAAAAACACACAAGCTAAAAGGTTAATGTCCACAATAACGTTTCTGAAACCAGAAAAAGTCTCATCCGAATATGAAATATCCATGTTTACAATTTTCTCTCACTGACAGATGGTTCAGTTTCATTAGTACAAAGCTTTGCACCATCAGCACAATTCTTTTCATCAGCAGAGTTCTTTGGAACAGTAGAATGGCTTTCCCCACAACCATCATTACTTTTATTACATCTTCCTTTATTAAAAACTCCTCTTCGTTTCTTAAATACTTTAGTTGATGCTCTAGGCATGGTAAAGTCGATATATTATAGCAATTTTTTTGAAAGTTTAAGCTTAATAATGTTAAAGAATACTTGCGAGTTCAAAAATTACAACGCAGTTTTGAAAGTGTAAACAAACACTGATTTGACCGTTCAAAATACAGTGGAATTTCAAATGGGTTAGGAAATAAAATAATAGAAGGCTAAATTTATACAATAAAAGATAAATGTTTTGATTTATACCAGACGCTCAACTTTTAAGCCAAAACAAAAAACTTTGTTTACTTTTACGCTTGTCAAATGGGCGTGGCCCAGTTTCAACGATTATTTAAAAATAGGTTTTTAGGGCTTCTACTTACCGTAGAGGTTAAAGTAAGGTATTTTTAGAAAGGTTAAAATCTGTACTATGTGGAAATGTAAAAATCTCAAATTGTCAAAAAAATCAAATTTTACCTTTCCGACTGCCCTTAATTAATATTAAGTATAACATAACGCACACAAATTTTCTGAACTTTAAAATAAATATTTCGAAAACTACATCAGATATACTCAAAATTTTTTATTCCTACTCTTTAGCTTCTCAGTTTTGCTTCTATGTAAGAATTTATTGTAATTGTATATTCATCAATTTTTTTAGTAAATTGTTTGCTCTTAGCATGCGGTTTTCAACTGAATTGTATGAAATCTTCGAAATATATTAAAAGATACCAAAGAAGTTATATAATAAAATTTGAAATTTTTATTATACTCAAACATTTTCTAAAACTTATGGTAAATAATTTTTAACTGCGCGATGCATTTTTTTCCCGAAATTTCAAATGGAATTTCTAACATAAAATGTCTAGCTTTATACGGTCGAGATTTCAAAAAATATCCAGATTTTAATTACTTATTCAGTTAGCCTTTAAAAAGATAAATGTTGAGGTATTTTGTATAAATAGATATTTTTGAACAATATATAATTCGAATGTTTTTCAATAGCTCGAATTTAAAATTGATTTTTATGTTTATTTATATGCATAAATGTCTACTATAAATTTTTCCGTATATTTTTGATTACCATTTATTCAAACATTCAAGTTATAAAAAATGTGTGAAAATCTTCATTCATGTTGTCTTTGATGTAAACTGAAGTTCAAGCACTTAAAACTCAAATATAATTCGGTGTATTTTAACAATATGTAACTAGGCACTGTACTTAAACTTCCCTGAACACTTGGGCTTTGAAATCTAAAAAAAAAAACTAATAAATCTTAATTAGTTTTTTTCTTTATTATTTTTATCAAAGTGTAAGAAAATGTTTCAAATGATTTGATGAAGTTTAAATTTATTCATTTTTAGTGGTTGGAAAATTGAAAAGGTTTCAAATTTTAAAGAGTTTGGTGTTTTATTAATTTTTTCGGTATCTTATAATAAAATAATCATTTTTCAAAAACTGAAAGCTTTGATTAAAATAAGAAAAATGAAGCGAAAGAATATACTTAAAAAAAGATAATTTGTCTAACTATATAAAATAGCAGATTGCACTGACACGCCCCAACTTGTTACATTTTCAAATTAATATGAAACCAAAAGGGAATTGTAACATATTTTACTTATGCGTTGGGACTTTTCAAAACTTTTAAAATACGAGGTAACAAGTTAACACTTCCTGAGGTCTAAAGAAATTTCTTCCCTATTTTTTACGATTGCCCCAGGGTCAAAACACCGGGTTTCATGGGAGCCATAAAACCTCCCCTCAGTGACCTGCTGTGTTGGTTCCACTGTCCCCAATTATCTTTCAAGATGTTAAACCTTAAAAGGGGGAAAGGATTTCAGAAAAGTGCCGCTAATCCGCTTTTGAAAACGTTACTTGAAGGCAGAAAAATCAGTGCAGTCCATTTTCGAAGCATCTTTACACTGACGGAATTTTCCGTGCTATCCGGTTAGAGGGTTAAGTCTCACATGCAATCACTTCACCCTAAACCACCAAAACACCATGGCAAACGTCCAGTTTTTATCCATCCAGGACTGTTGGAAGCAACACATGTTTTTCTTCGCCGAGACATGTTACGTCATCCACTTCAACAACCCTATGATTGCCCTTTCAAAGTCTTACAAAGGAAGGATAAAGTGTTTTTCCTTGACATCAATGGTAAACGGGTATCTGTATCTATTGATAGATGCATACCTGCCTTCTTTCTTAACACTGAGGACTTGCAACTACCTCAAACCAAGAATGAAACACCTACTTCTGTGGAACCTAATGCAACAGCTCCAACACCTTCTACAGTGGAACATGATCCAACACCTTCAACGCCTACCCAGCCATCTACACGTTCTGGTCGCAAAGTTCATCTTCCATCTAGGTATCGTTGACACTGGAAGGGGAGTATGCAGCGACCTTACAGCTCAACATAACGACTCCAAAACTGAACTGAATTGATCTGTTATTCTTGTAGCGTGCCTGTTTTCACCATATGTTGTAGTTTTTGGAAGCTTACCTCTTAATTGCTCATTTAATCTTTAAAGTTAATAAATGTTTATTGTTATTTCATTCAACCGTGTTGTAGTGAAGAATGTCTAACCACGCAACGCGGCACGCAGTAATATTTTTTTTCTAAATTTTTAAATAATAAAGGAATGCTTCTGGACTAAAAATAATTCTAAATTATATATTTTTTTAATTTTAGTTATCATACTGCCGATAAAATTTTGTGCAATTTGTATCAAAACATGTATTTTTTCACTTATCCTACAGAGTACTTTTTCTCTGAGATAAACTTATTCACAATAATCTATTTGATTTTCTCGCAAGCATTCCATGAAATTAAAAAACGAGTAAAATATTTTTGAGTAGTGCTGCCATCTAGTGCAGAAAAACTGTACAGCGAATTTTTTGAGGACCCGCACGTGTTTGACCCTGCAAGCCAATCATAATTGAATCAACAATTTCGTTATACTTTTCCAATACAACTTGAAATTTTTGCTGACACAGAGCCCGCGATACTTTTTGAAATCGGTTTGAAATAATCGGTCACAAGATGCGCAGAAATCATAATATTCTATGCGCGGGACATTTCTGGGATTTAGTTGTACGAAAGTCTTTGTGAGGAGAGTTTGTCGAAGCGCGGTTTCTCTTTTCGGAACTAAAGCTACCTGTAAGTAAATTCTACTTAAACATTATCTTTTTTAATCACCAATTTATACTTAAAACGAAAGGTAAGAATTTTTTATTGTGTTTAAAGAACCCAAATGCCAGCAAAGGGTGGATATATTAACAAAATCTAAAGGAGGCGTAAGTATTTTTTTTTTAGAAATGTTTCTAACGCTTCGTCAGAGGTGCACCTCGTTAAGATACATTTGGTTTTCTATTATTTCTTGGAAAATGTTCTATTTTCGATCCTTGGCGAGCTCTTTACAAATATATGTATAAAGTATTTTATGAATGTTGTTAGAAAAAAAATAATAATGGTCACATTTTCCAATTGTTTTGAATGCTTGTCGTTCTTTGTTGTGAATGTTTTTGATACACTATTATTTTCTAAAGATTGCTAGAAGGAGTGCAATTTTGGATTTCTCTGGAATTGGAGGGATAAGAGATAAAGCTGTCTTTCCGAAGTTTAGAGGATTTTTCGAAAGCAACGGTTCGAACCGAAAGGAACAGTAATGTCCGAAACGGATTATGCCAAAAAAAAAAGAATCATTGGGACGATGGAATTCGGAGTCGAGAACTGTGTGTCAATCGAAATTTAACAGTAGGGTTTTCTACGTGAGATTCGTTGGAATTGCAACACAGTGCAGTCGACAGGTATGCGGGCTTTTTTCTTTAATAATTCGAAAGCGTGGCTAATTTTCTAAGAGGCATCTCAATTTATTTCATTTTAATAGCAATTTAATAATTACGACTGATGTGTTATATATTAATGGCGAAAAAATTTGCCTTACTGTTTATTTTAAAGCAGGGGTGAGCAGACTTTTCCAGGGTACGGGCTATTTCTAATTTTTTCAGGATGTTGCGGTGAACCAGTATCAGTGGAGGATACAAGGAGGTGAAGAGGGGGTGTCCACGGGTCCACACCCATCCTTGATTTTTTCCCGATTGATTTTAATCCCATGTATATAGTATGCAAACGTAATTATTTCTTATTAATTTTTTTTTATTAATTAATGCTGATTATTTATTCGGCAATTTATTTTTAACTGTTTTTTTTCTTTGTTTCCGACAGTCTACAAAATCAAAAAATGTGTTTGTTTGCGTATTGCGATATATGATACTAAAATGGTAGGCTTTCAACCCTCTTTTCCCTTGAAAAATTCTTGCGCAGTGTCATATGTGGTGAGGAAGGAAAAGATCTACAATATTTATTTTATAACTTAAATATAATAAATACTGAATATGCACTTATTGCAGAACTGAAATTTAAAAAATAAATCATCCTGCACTATTGAAAACCGCGTTTAAAGCAAAACGCAAATACAAACACAATAATAATATCCCCAAATATAATATGAAATGATGAGTTTGTTATGAAAGAATTCAAATTACATACAAAAATGAAGCATTTTTATCTGAAGTTAGGTGTTATAGTCAGCAGAAGACATCGTCTGTGTATTTCAACCAATCGAATATATCCCTTTAAAATTACTAACAGTTAAATCTTCAGAAGGTAACTCCAAAATGTATTTGAGATCCACTGGTCGATCGCGATCGACTTAATGCCTACCCCGGCTTTACAGCGATTAAGGTTTTCGTTGCAATGGTTGCTCTTTTGGCGCCTTTTAGAAATTCTTCGCTGAGGAGGGGGCAAGGATAATTTTTCACAATGTTGCAGATTTATTTGGTTGATTTTTGTCGGATTCAAATCCAGGGTGCACTTGCAAGCGTACGCTTGAATCTTTTTTTTTAAATAAATAAACTACACTCATTTAGAAATCTAAGAATACTAGTTTGATTATAAATGTATACATGTTTGTGTTTGGACATGTTTTTCTCTCTTTTACTTTTATCGAACTTTTTTTTATACGAAAGGCGCATTTGTGTGTGTGTGGGGAGGGATGTGCAAAGTATTCAATTTCTTTTTCTACTTCATTTAACACCTTGAACAACTGTTTTATATAATAGATTATCAAATTTTTTTTAATGCCTAATTTTAAACTGCATTGAAATGAATAAACTTAAGTTATTATTTACAATAGAGAGGTTTCGATAATATTATAAAAACGGCTTTCAAGTTGAAAGTTTGTGAAAACGTTTCTTCTGAGAACCATTCGAAAAATATAGAATTAATATAGAGGACTATGAATTCTTAACTTTTTTTTAATTTAATAAGCATATTTATAAATGTAATAGAAATTATTTTTAATGTTGGGCAGTTTAATAATGATATAATTCTTATTTGCCAAATATTTTTTAGCAGACGATTCATTTCATTTTTTTCTTGGCTAATATAAAATGTTTTCAGGCAATAGAATGAATAGAATTTCAGTGAATTAATGTATTGTAAATAAAATGTTGATTCTGAAGTATTTTTTTTTTTCATATTAGTAGTAGAAAAGTGGGGGTTCTGGATCACGAGGCGCTGAGGTGCTTGAGGTCCCCGCCTCCCCGAACGAGTTATCTCCGTCCCCTCCACCCCTTCCCGCGGTTCTCCCTATCCAACCCTTCCGGCGTTTCCCTCCATCCACCCCCTTCCAACCGGTCCCTCCGATTTCGTTCTTCTTCATCCGTGACACTTTACACCCCCCCTTTTCCCTTCTATTTTCTCTTAGCGGGATATTGCATAAACAATCAAAATAGAAAAACAAAGCATAAATAATTTTAGGCTAATAATTTTTTTTCTGTAGGCTACAATACTGAAATATTGCTTTTCATTTATAGATATGATTAAATATGGGAAGATAGATTTCGTAAATAAACCATATTGAAAAAGCGCGTTTTTTTTTTTCTTTGTGAATCTGATTATAATAGTGATGTCATATGACTAGTGACATCAGTAATTTTTCTACCAATCAGTTGCTTCCAAAGTTACGTCATGAAAATGAACCAATCAGCTTACTGTTGCCACCTTGTAATACTCATTTTTTTTCTTTCTGTGTATCATTTCTTCTCAAGCTCTGAGTTGGTAGAATACTTTGCTTCTCGATAAAGAATTATCACGTTCCAACCCTACCACAAAATTTCAAGATATTTTCTTTCGTGATTAGTAAATTGAAATTTATTTAGTTAACCATGAAACATGCTACACCTCTCGCCTTCTCCCATCCTCGAGCCAAAAGAGTGTGTTTTGATAAAGACAACGGGAAAACTTCTTCGTTTAAACCAGATGCTGTTCCTGAGAATCATTTCCATTTAGGAAGTCACAACTACGCCGTTGTTTCTGATTTTGCAGACGTTGCACGAATTCACTTGCGCCGATACAAGCTCGATGCCACTGGATCTCTTTTACCTACCAAAGATGGAATCACTGTAACACCTTCCGTATGGTTAGCCCTCGTAAGAGAATTTTCTGCAATCGATCAAGCCTTTGAGGATGGAAAAGTATTTGTTATCAAGGATTGTCTCTTACTTTCCCGAACTGTTATCGAGAATGTCACTCATATCATAATACAACGTTATTTCCAACGAAAGGACTTTACTCGTAAATTTTTGACTCCAGTTTCCATGCTAAAAGAAACGGAATGGAATGTATTAAAAGATATCCATAAGCAGATCACGTCGAAAACTGTTTCAATCATGTTCGGACGTGTTTTTCTGAAACTTCTGAGGCAAGAAGTGGCTAAACACATTCCTTTTCCAAAATCTGACTGCATCGATTGTATCGACGCAGAAATGGTTCTCACTACATCAATGGTCGAACTCTTATGTAACCATATCGAAGAAAATATTTCATCATTGTTCGTATGCTTCGGATGTTTGGAAGGATACGAAAATCAACTAGGTCATGAATGTATGACATATTCAAACGGACAGAGAATTTCCGAATATGGTGATTTAGCCATATTAAACATGGACTGGGATAAACTGGTTGCAGATTTTGTCAATCGAAACATCCAAATGGTAAATTACATGAATGAGATGTTTCTCAATAAGTTAAATATGAATGTGCTGATAGAAAATGCTAAACAAATGTATGTTGCTAGAGATTCTTTATTATTATTGTAAATAAAAAGTATTATTTTTCTTCAAAGTGTATTTCTTATTTTTTTTTTTTTTAAGAAAAAAGTGGTAAAGTACACACACACAGAGAGATAGGTACACAATTCGTACAAATGTATTATTCTCATTAAATTTAAAACCTAAGATTGTAAAAATGATAAAAAATATGCTCAAAATGTATTAATTTCTAAGGGTTTTTCATCAAAACAAAGCTACAGAAAGGTAATTGATGCATTTATGAGATAGAAAGAAGTTTTACTTGTAGACATTACTAGATTCTAAGGTAAAAACTCTAAGGATTGAGGAACCAGAAAGCCGAAACCATTGAATGAACTTTTAAAAGATATTTATTTTTATCGGCACATTTAAAGGAAAAATACAAAGAGAGGCCGAAAAAACATTTATAAATACTGTGTTCCCCGAATACCTTTGAAAATATAAATAAGGTAACTGAAATTTTTAAATCAAATCAAATGTGGGGAGAGGTAATCATTCCTTTTAAAAAGAGATTGTAAAGTAATATACATATCAATGGGCTTTTAGAAAAGAGTACTGTGGTGGGTCTAACCGTTGAAGTGTGAGAAAGTTGAAACTATCCTATTAAGTCAAAAGATGTTTTCCAATCTAACAAAAAAAAAAACACCGGTGGTTAGAAAAAATTCTCACGTAAAAACATTTTGAAAGAATCTTCGAGAGCAAATAAAAAGTAATTGGAACTCTCCCTATGACATAGACTAAGAATTTTATCTCCATAGGGTAGCAATCAACCCATTCATAGGTATGTATGAAAAAAAAAAACACGTGTGTAAGAATTTCAAGATTGTAACAGTTGTAAGTCTAACTATTGAAGAATAAATTGCGAAATTATCCTATTAGCTTGTAAAAAAAAAATCATTTGTCTGAGTATCTCTTTCAAAAAGCACAAACAGATTTTGCGAAAAGTCCACACAAAACATACCCTTAAAGCAGACTTTGTGTGTGTGCGAATATATCAGTACAAAATAAAAGAAACTTAACAACTGTACAGTGGAAGAATTTGGTTTACCTACAGGGAGGTAGTAAAATCGCATTCTTTAAGTCGTGGGGAGAAAAGTGTGGCTGTTGTGAGTAAGTTTGAAGTAATTGGAATTTTACAGCTTTTGAAAGTGGGAAAAATCAGTTTACCTACAGGGAGGTAGTAAAATCGCATTCTTTAAGGGCAGTCGGAAAGGTAAAATTTGATTTTTTGACAATTTGAGATTTTTACATTTCCACATAGTATAGATTTTTACCTTTCTAAAAATGCCTTACTTTAACCTCTAGGGTAAGTAGAAGCCCTAAAAACCTATTTTTAAATAATCGTTGAAACTGGGCCACGCCCATTTGACATGCGTAAAAGTAAACAAAGTTTTTTGTTTTGGCTTAAAAGTTGAGCGTCTGGTATAAATCAAAACATTTATCTTTTATTGTATAAATTGAGCCTTTTATTATTTTATTTCCTAACCCATTTGAAACTTCACTGTATTTTGAACGGTCAAATCAGTGTTTGTTTACACTTTCAAAACTGCGTTGTAATTTTGAACTCGCAAGTATTCTTTAACATTATTCAGCTTAAACTTTCAAAAAATTGCTATAATATATCGATTTTACTATGCCTAGAGCATCGACTAAAGTATTTAAGAAACGAAGAGGAGTTTTTAATAAAGGAAGATGTAATAAAAGTAATGATGGTTGTGGTGAAAGCAATTCTACTGTTCCAAAGAACTCTGCTGATGAAAAAAATTGTGCTGATGGTGCAAAGCTTTGTACTAATGAAACTGAACCATCTGCCAGTGAGAGAAAAATTGTAAACATGGATATTTCATATTCGGATGAGGCTTTTTCTGGTTTCAGAAATGTTGTGGACATTAACCTTTTAGCTTGTGTTTTTTGAAGCTGTAAAATGTATAAAGTGTGAAAAAACAGGACTCAGGTTGCACCTCAGTGAAAGTAACTGTGGTGAAGCTGTGAAGTTTCACTTAAAATGTCCTTCTTGTAAATATAACTATACTTTTTTAACTCCAAGAAATGCGATAGTTCTGAGAATTACGAACTGAATACCCGGCTAGTGTATGCTATGCGATGCATAGGTAAAGGTGCTGAGTCTGCTAGGATGTTTTGCGGTATCATGAATCTTTCCCGCCACCCACAAAATTCTCAAAGTACAACCACATTTTACTGCAGGCAACAAGAGAAACCTGTGAACACAGTATGGCAGAAGCTGTTCGTTAAGCCGTTGATGAAAATGATGGAAAAAGGGACCTTGCTGTTGCTGTTGATGGTAGCTGGCAGAAGCGTGGTTTTTCTTCGAAGAATGGCTTGGTGACAGTCACAAGTGTTGATACCGGCAAAGTTATAGATGTCGAAGTTTTTTCAAAACATTGTATTTGTCCGAACAAAACCAAGTATCTTCAAATTTGTAAGAGAAATTTTGAAGGCTACAGCGGTAAGATGGAAGTAGCTGGAGCTCTATCCATTTTTCAGCGTTCCCAGTCTCTCTACAATGTTCGGTACACAAAATATTTATGAGATGGAGACTCCAAAGCGTTTACTTCTATTGTCGAGAACAAAGTATATGGTAACCATTGCTCTGTCGAGAAATTAGAATGCATAGGTCATGTTATGAAAAGAATGGGGACACGTCTTCGACGCTTGAAAACTAAGATGAGAGGACAAAAACTTTCTGACGGAAAGCCTTTATGCGGAAGAAATAGATTGACAGAGGCAGAAATCGACCGTCTGCAAGCATATTATGGTCTAGCTATCCGCAGAAATTTGTCTAGCGTGAAGGACATGCAACAAGCCATATGGGCAATATTTTTACACAAGCTATCAACCGATGAAAAACCTCAGCATGGATTTTGTCCCTCTGATTCAGATACGTGGTGCAAATTTAAAAAAGCAGAATTGCTTGGGGAGACTTATCATCACAAAAATAGTTTACCTGTGGATGTTGTGGAGGCCATGCGACCTGTTTTTAGGGATTTAGCTAATCCAGAATTGCTAAAAAAAGTGTTTACATGGAGGTACGCAAAATCCTAACGAAAGTGTAAATAATGTAATATGGTCTCGTGTACCGAAGAAAACATTTGTACAATTAGAAGTTTTGTCACTGGGTACATATGATGCAGTTTCCTCATTTAATATGGGGAATGTATCAAAACTAGAAATTTTGAGAAAAGTGTGTATTGAGCCTGGTGATTACACGGTACAAGCGATGGAGTGCCTCGACAAACAGAGGCTGTTACGAGCAAAATACTATTGTTTACAAAAAACAAAGGAAGTTAGGAAGGAAAAAAGACTTAAAAGGAAGAAAGAAGATGATGAGCTACTAAAAAATGCTGATGATTTAGAATATGGAGCTGGCATGTTTTAACTAAAATGTAATTATACGTTAAAATCAATTTTTCTCAAAATGTCAATTTTTGATGTTCGATGTTCCTTTTCTTAGAAACTACTGTTCACAGGTATGTAAATTTTTATGATATATTTATAATGATGGCTAATATATACTGAAATGAGCTTTTGTAAAAAACCCCAAAATTTATTTTTTACAAATTTTTTTATGTGAAAAACGGGTTAACGTAAACTATGTTTGATAAAATATTTTATAAATTATGAAAAATTCAAAAATTAGCTAAAAGCTCATTTGAGTATAATGAGAAATGTGTATTTTAATTATATGAAAAATTTCAAGCATGTACATATAACAGATTTTGAGAAAATGTTCCTCGAAAACAGCCAATTTAACATTGTCGGTATAGAGGTTTCCGACTGCCCTTAAGTTGTGGGGAGAAAAGTGTGGCTGTTGTGAGTAAGTCTGAAGTAATTGGAATTTTACAGCTTTTGAAGGTGGGAAAAATCAGTTTACCTGCAGGGAGGGGGTGTAAAACCCCATTCATACGGTTGAGGGGAGATGCCAAATACTTTTAGAGTTAAAAAGAAGATAAGCCCCGCCCTTTCTTTTCGCTATTCGTTACAAAAAAATACATTTTAATTATTTTTCACTGTATTCCTACGCATAACGATTGATTCCGTATATAAGCAGATGAGGCGAATGAACCAATTCTTTTCTAGCTCGAAATTTTTTTCTGTGTGCACTTCATGCTTAAACTTTTTACAATGGATATCGAAAAATATTCGAAGAGACTGATTTCCCTATCAACGACAAGGTTTTGGCTTCTGCGGATTTTGGAGACTTATCCAGTGAGTTAGATGAACCCTTCGATGGCGTTTTAAGAGGAACATTTTCATGCGATAAATGCGATAGTGTTTTCACGCATCGTCGCAGTTTAGAAAGACATCGAATTTCAATTCACACCACTTCAGCCTTATTTTATTGCAAAATATGCAAAAAGAGATTCAATCGAAAAGATAACTTCGTTCGACATTCAAAAATTCATAAATTAACACCGATTATCATGAAACTGTCTCGAACAGCCAATGGAGAAGAAAATTCCTCTGCGAACACATCCTCGGAAGCCGCACCCGGTCCCTCTACCGCCACGGAAACGACTCTTTCCGATCACGGCAGGACTTCTATTTCAACTGCACCATCGCGAAAACGAACTGTTTCGCCCACTAGAAATGCATGTTTGGATACTTTTGAAGTGTACACATTCTTTCCAGATACTTCAACATCGAAGACTTAACTGTGAGCCTTCACAGCATTAAGACAGAAATTTTGAAAAAATTAAGGAAACAGCGTCTTCAAAGCAGGGTGTGAAGTGGTATCTCAACAGCTGTGTTCACTTCATCCGAAAAATTACTACAGAGGATTTTGAGACCTGTACATCATATTTTAGATCAAGATGTGCTATTACATTAACCGAGGAAATTCCTGACGTTGAAACAAGCATTGCAAAGGTAACAAGTTAATTCATTTTTTTCTTTAAAAATAATAAAATAAAATGTAAAAGAAATTTTAAAAGAATTTTAAGAAAAAGTTATTCAAATAACTATAAAATATATACTGTGGAAATATATTTCAGAATTATTTTACATCGAATGTGATTATAATTTGAATTTATTATTATTTTTTAAAGGTTATCACATCATGTAATGAATTTGAAAATAGAGGATCGGGATGGGAATTCCAAGATGTGTTGAAGAATGAACTTAAGATTGCTATCTACAAGCCCTTAGCAGCAGCTTCTTACATTCCTCTTCCACCAAAGCTGATTAAAAAAAAAAGGCGATATTAAACATCAGAAATGAGGACCAACATTGTTTTTTATGGTGTGTGTTAGCTCATCTTCATCCTGCTCAAGCCAATGCAAATAGAGTGAGTACTTATTTAAAATTTCAGAATGAATTATGCACGAAAAACCTTACATTTCCTACTCCATTAAATCAGATTGAATGCTTTGAAGAAAAAAAAAATAAAATATCAATTAATGTGTTCGGTTTCGAGAATGAAATATTCCCCTTGAAAATAACAACAAAGAATTTTGATAAACATGTAAATTTGCTTTTGATCTCAAATCAAGAGAAAAGACATTATTGTCTTATTAAAAATTTAAATCGATTACTTTCAGACTTAACACAACATAAATCAGAAAGTTTTTATTGCAATTATTGTCTTCACAGGTTTGTTAAAAAATCAATCTTAGATGCCCATATAGTAGACTGTAGGAAACATAAAGAACAAAAAAATAAAAATGCCCGAAAACAAATGGTTAGAATTTGAAAACTTTAAATTTAATTTGCCTGTTCCATATACTATTTACGCCGACTTTGAATCCCTTATTGTGAAAATCAACTCATGCGCGCCTGATCCTGAAAGATCTTCCACTGTACCAATAGCAAATCATATTCCATGTGGTTATGCGTATGTGGTGATTGGACCTGATGGAAGTTTTAAAAAACCACCTGTTGTTTATCGAGGAGAAAATGCCGTTGACCATTTTTTAAAAAACATTATTAAAGAAGAGGAAGATATACTAAATATTTTGAAAAAAAAACTGAGCCGATACTTTTTTCTGATGAGAATAAATTACATTTTAAAAATGCCACTTTTTGTCACATATGTGAAAAACCTTTATTGGGGGATAGAGTCCGGGATCATGACCATCTCACCGGTTTATACCGGGGTGCTGCTCATAATATTTGTAATATTAATTATACATTGGCTAAACATATCCCTGTCGTAATTCACAATTTACGAGGGTATGATTCCCATTTGATCATGCAGAGTGTTGGGAAAATAAAAAACAAAAATCTTACTTGTATACCTTCCAATAGTGAAAATATATATCTTTTCTCTCGGTTCTCTACGCTTTCTCGATTCGCTGCAATTTTTAAATGCCTCTCTCGAAAAGTTAGTTTCGAATTTAGAAAAAAATGAATTAACACTAACAAATAAATTTTTCAAGGAAAAAACCGATCTGATGCTTCATAAAGGAATTTACCCCTATGAATATATGGATACTTTCCAAAAAATTTAATGAAGGATGCTTGCCCTCTAAAGAAGCCTTTTTAGCTCACTTACAAATGAAACTGTAAGTGATGATGATTATGCACATTGTCAAAACGTATGGAAAAGTTTTAATCTTAAAACTCTAGGAGAGTATCACGATCTGTACGTGACGAGTGACGTAATTCTACTTGCAGACGTTTTTCAAAATTTTCGACATTTATGCTTAAATTTTTACAAACTAGATCCATGTCATTGTTACACGGCCCCCGGACTCGCTTGGCAAGCATGTCTTTACATGTCGCGAGTCAAACTGGAGCTTTTACAGATTTAGACATGCATTTATTTGTCGAGAGAGGCATAAGAGGTGGCATTTCAATGATATCCCATAGATTTAGTTCAGCTAACAACAAATATTTAGACTCTTACGATGAAAACAAACCATCTAAATACATCCTTTATTTGGATGCAAATAATTTATATGGATGGGCAATGTCCCAACCCTTACCTACTCACGGTTTTGAGTGGATTACACAGCCAATTGATTTTATGGAAATTCCAGATGAGTCAGACATAGGTTATATTTTAGAAGTAGACATGGATTATCCACAAAACCTACACAATTTACATAATGACTATCCCCTGGCCCCAGAAACATTAAATGTGACAAATGATATGCTGTCTCCATACTGCAAAGAAATAGCGCAAGAACATAATTTAAATACCAATAGCTGTACGAAATTAGTTCCTAATTTAATGAGTAAAAAAGGATATATCGTTCATTATAGAAATTTAAAACAGTATGTTTCTCTAGGTTTAAAAGCAACTAAAATCCACAAAGTACTTAAATTTCACCAAAGACCTTGGCTTAAAAAATATATTGATTTTAATACGGAAAAAAGAAAAAACGCGAAAAGCTCATTTGAAAAAAAATCTCTTTAAACTTTTAAATAATGCCGTATTCGGTAAAACCATGGAAAACCTACGGAAGCGCACAGTAATAGATCTTGTACAGGATCAGAAAAAATCGAAGAAACTCGTTGCTTCTCCAGCATTTCATAATTTTCGTATAATAACAACAGATTTAGTTTCGATAGAGAGAAAAAAAGTTTCCCTTTTATTAAATAGACCGATCTACATTGGTTTCTCCATTCTAGACATATCTAAGATTCTTATGTATAATTTTCATTATAAGTATATAAAATCAAAATACGATACCAATGCAAAATTACTTTTTACTGATACTGATTCGTTGTGCTATGAAATTGTAACACAAGACGTGTATGAAGATATGCAGAAAGATCTACATTTCTTCGATACTTCCGATTATCCCCAAACTCATCCCCTATACTGCGAAATAAATAAAAAAGTGCTTGGCAAGATGAAAGATGAGTTATCATCCAGTTTGGCTCTTGAATTCGTTGGGCTCAAACCAAAAATGTATAGTTTAAAAAGTGCTGAAATGGAGAAAAAAACGGCGAAAGGAGTCTCAAAAAATTATTATCCAACAACAAATTAGACATACAGACTACAAAGAGACTTTGTTATATCGTCGTCGTGGATTAGCCAAAGCTAAAAAAATAGCAAGTCACAATCACATTGTGCAAACTGTGGCTTATCAAAAGTCAACTCTGAGCCCTTTTGATAGCAAAAGATACATTCTACAAGATGGAATAAATACTTTAGCATATGGTCACTTTAAAATTTAGTAGCAAACTTATGTTATTTTCACTTAAAAAAAATTCACCATGATGAATGAGTAAATATGTTGATGGTAAATACGTTATAGATAAATACATCTCAAAATTATGAGTTTTTATATTTTGTAAAAATTTGGGTATTTATTTATATATATTTGTATTAGAGTGAAACATTCCTTCACCCTGTCAAAATGTTGCTTTGCCTATGAAAAGATTATGTAAATGAAATTATTCTGTAAATGGTATATGACCACTTCTTAGTTTTTGTTTTTTGAAATAAAACAAAAAAATAATTTAAAAAAAAAATATTGATGTACTATTACATTCCATATGTGTGGAGGACGGATTCTTTATTTACATTGAAATGTTAATGCTATATCATTTACTCTAATCAATTCAGTTTCATTATTGTTGGAAATATTGTTTGTTGTATCTCTGTACATTATTATTTTATTGTAAATAAACAGTTGATATAAAAATGTTTTTGTTCAATCTCAATTATTTGGTATTCATAGTTAAATATTTTTATGCAAGTAAAATTATAAACATATTTACAATATAAATAGTATGAGAAATTTACAAATCCTTGCATTTGCAATGGAGTTTCCAACCATACAACATCCATCATCTATGCTAATAAGTGGTCCTTCCAATTCTGGAAAAACTTACTTTGTCAAAAAGTTGTTGGATTATGAAATGTTTAAGCCAACTCCTTCAAAAATCATTTGGTGTTATGGTGCTTATCAAACTCTGTTTGATGAAATTTCTAATGTCGAGTTCATTGATGGTTTACCCTCAGATCTTAGCCAGATAAGTAATGCATTAATCATTATTGATGATTTAATGTCCGAATTAGGAGGCGATAAAAAATTATCAAATTTATTTACAAAAGGTAGTCATCATAAGAATATTTCTGTTATATTTATTGTTCAAAATCTTTTTATAAAGGGGCAGAATTTCGAACTATTTCATTAAATGCATCTTATATGTGTTGCTTTAAAAATGTAAGGGATAAAATGCAAATGGCTTCATTAGCTAAACAAATGTATCCGAGTCAAACCAAGTACTTTCAAGAGAGTTTCAAGGATGCAACTTCAGTCGCATATGGTTATTTGTTTATTGATTTAAGGCCAGAAACAGATGAAAAATTACGTCTTCGCACCGGATTATTTCCAGAAGATGAGAATATCTTCTATCAACCCCGATAACTCAAAATTGGTTCATTTCCAAATAGTCAATTTTTCTCGTGGGATGGATTATAATAGTTTTTAAATATAATTGATCGTTAAGAAATCAAACTTTTAAATTAAATTAGATACTTTATTATAGTAGATACCTTCTCAAAAATTACTGTAACTGAAAAAAAAAAGTTTACATGAGGTAAAATAATTAAGTTTTAAAAGTTATTTAAAGCTTGTTATACAATCATTTTTTTTCATTTAACTTAAAGATGTTAGCGAGTCAACATATTAATCATTTGAAGCAACTGGCTCGAAGCAAAAGCAAAGCTGCTCTTTTACGAAACTGTACAAACTCCCTCATAAAGGCTTTGTGCGAATGTACCATCAACATTCTCAAAGGAAACGTCCCTTTGACAAAACATCGAAAGTCTCGGCTGTCCCCCTACAAAAAGTGCTAAGAAAATTAGCAAGTAGGAAAGTACCATTATATAAAAAAAAAGGAAACTTCTTGTACAGAAAGACGAAGGTTTTCTGAGCTTCCTCATACCTGCAGCAGTTTCTGTTATATCTTCATTACTTCATGGAACACACTAAGAAATTCGTCCTTGTACCTGAAGAAAGACTTCGACAATTCGCTGAAATTCATTTAACCGATTTAGATAAGGAAATGCACAAAATTCTTCGAAAACCTAACTTAAGCGATCAAGAGAAAGCTACTTTATATACTCAAATTCTTCAAAAGTATACAAATTTTCCTCCGCCGACCCAGAACATAACAGAACCAATACATGAAGTTAAATCTGAGGACTTTAATACAAATGAGAAAAAAGAATTTGACCGAATGAATTCCTCTGATGAAATACGAATAAATATCGAAAATGAAATTTTGAATCAGATGCCTCTGAAAAGAAGATACCAAGCTGAGAAAATTATGGAACTTCTTCAACAAAATAGTGCGTCATTATCATGGACTAATGAGAAAGAACTAATGATCAAAAATAAGATACTTCCAAATACCAACATTGTAGACTTGGTAGCGTTTTTGTTAAAAGATAGAAAAACTGAACCGTTGGACTTCGGAATTTTTATTGATATTCTAAAAGAGTTTGATTTTCCATCTCAGTTAATAAAAAACAGATATTTTAAGTACGAGACTATGTATGCAAAACCTGCTACTTGGATTCAATATTAAATATTTTATGTATGCTTGATATTTTAAATAAAGCTTTTTTTCATTGAAACATTGTGTGCGTTTTTATTTATGATATGATTAAAGAGGGTTAATAAAGCAAAACAATTTTAATTAGTGTATTTACTGTTGAAATGCAAAAAAAAAAAAAAAAATAGATATATGAATTGAGAATTAATTTAAAAAAATGAAGGGGAACAATAAGAGAGGGGTCAAAGAAAATTTAAAGAATAAAGGATAGGAATAGAAAATAGTGTTAACTTGTTTTTAATTAAATGTTTATAAAAAGATAATAGTTTAAAATTGTAATTAGAAATACTTATCGCTTGATAAAGACATATGGAAAACTTTAAATAATAAAGACATATGGAAAACTTTAAATAATAAATAGAATGTATATGTGTGATAAACTATAAAAACAAAAAATCAATTTTTTTCTTTAATATTTTTTTTATTTCTTAAAAACCATCTTTACATTATAAATTTTTTTGAAATACAAATACAGTCTAAAATCATTTTTCTTGCGGTTAAGAAAGCGTCCCAAAATGTCACTCATTGAATGTCCTTTACACCTTTTAAGAAGATAGAATATACAATATTGTCCACAAACATTGGATGTGAGGCTTTGTAATGAAGTTTCATTATATATTACGTTTGGAAATAATTTCACATATTGCGAGATATGAGGCTCGTATACCGATGGTGGAAATCCATAAGAGTCAAAAAATTCGATGGTCTTTTCATCTTGAATATACATAGCTAACCAATGAGATCCTTCTTCATCATGGGGGTCTGTATTTACCACGAGTGCTGCTTTTTTCTTGACCTTGGGTATTTTGTCAGAAGGATACACACCTAAGAAATCTCTAGGAGCCTCCTTTGATAAAATTTTACTTATCTGAGAGGTGAACATTTAATTCCCAAAGTCAAATAAAACGTTTCGTGTCTTGTTTATTTCAATCAGTGATTCAAATTCGGCGAATACAATAAGTGAGACAGTTTCATTCAGAGCCTTATTAAATTTTAACTCGACTCTCAAATTGCTGTGACGAATGAGATTAAAATGCTCTCCTTCACAAAGATCTGGGGATAAATCAAATAAAAAAGGGAATAGCCTTTAGAAAATTCTGATCTAGACAAATGAAGTCCTTCAGAATTTAAAAATAAGTTATTGTAAGCTTGAATATAATTTCCTTTTTCAAAATCTAGCTCTAGGGGTTGATGGGGAACAGGTTGACCGTCTACGTACACACCGATAAAATTCACATCATAATGTTTGAATTCGAAAGGAGATTTTTTATAATTCCCATTGAAGGCATCATTATCTACACATGCTATGACAATACGCTTAGGCATTTGTCCAGAAAATACATTATCTTGAATGAAAGAATAACTAGATTGTGGGATTGAAAACACCTTGCAGCTAACTCGATCAATTGGGTATTTCGCCGTTGTTCTTTCTAAAGCTTTCGCATGACCTATAACAACCGCCGGATTAACTTGTACTTTTCTTACATAAAGGGAGACATGTTCAAAAATCACGTTGTAATCTCCCTCTCCCATCAAACAAAATGATGGTTTACTTCGGATGAGTTTTAGTTTCACATCCACTAAATTTAATAAAAGTCTGTCTTGGTTAAATAAATCCACATGTAGTCGTCCAACCATATCAACAGTTCCACTTCCTTTAATGAACTTCACGCGGCTTTTGAATCCTTCATTCGGTTCCTTATCGTTTTCATCATAAACATTCATCCTGCCAGCAGTGTCTTTATAATAAAGTTCAGATGTCAGCTGAGAAGTTTTTTGCTGTCGTACTCATGATTTAATAAAGTTTCTATTATAGCTCTATAGGGATATGCATTATTGCTAGAGGAAACTGTTCTTTCGTTTAAGCAAACGTCTACTTGGGAAAACAAACTGTGCAAAAATAAGTTTACAGGTCCAACTTTATTTTCATTAGTAATTACTTTACCATCGCTTTTAAAGATTTTTGCTCGAACATGTAATTGGGTCTGAGAGAGATCTAGGTAAGCATCACCACTTCCAGGTATGAGGAATTCAATAGGACCTCCATCTGCAACATTAGTAATGGGATGGAATTGTACCCATTGACCTTTTTCTATTACAGTTTGGGTAGGAGGAGCTAAAAATAAATTCAGCTCAGATTTAACACATTCAGGAGACTCCTTTAATAGAAAAGCCATCACTCCTAATGATCGAAAATATCTCGTCCTCTTACTTTCTTCGATTTGGAAGAACTGGTAGCTTTCTTTTATACCTTTGATGCTTCTTACCACGCCCTATCATTTCGTCAGCTTTTTTTATTAACTTTTTTCCAGTTTCATTAGTCCTTTGTCTAGCAGACTCTGGAAAACTCTGCCCCTCCAACATATCATTTGCAATTTGTGTGCTTGTTTTCAAAACTTCTTTTCCCACTGATTTAGCACCACTCTTAAGAAAAGGTAAAGCTGTACGGAATAATCGTTTGAACCATCCACCAATACCATATCCTTTCTGAAAAGATTGTCCAGCGTAATATGGGAGTCCATTTCCTGTTTGTGAAATGTAATAGTCTTCAAATTGCTTTGTACAACAATTATAAGGAACAAGCATCTTTACTCATTAAATTTCTTTCAAGAAATGAATTTTATATTTACTCACATCTTCTTTTAAATGATTTGTCTCAGCCTAAAATGTAACACAGCTATCACGCGACCTCTCAAAAGGAACTAAGTCACCAGAATGTAATCGCAGAATCATTTCAATCGTTTGGAACTGTTGTCGAATAACAGGTACGTAGTGAGGTCTTGTATAGTGAGCATTGACTACTTCTCCGTCTTTCCCTTCTACTTTTATAATTTTCAGAAGTGGAGCTTGAGTGTGACCGACGATCTGAGGTTCAACGAGATCACAGTAGGCATAGATGATAGGAAATGATGCTGTAGGATCAGCTATGTATGGACTTTCCACTGATTTTTATATTCACCAGGTTCAAAACCTAATAATTCAGCTAGGCCTTTGTATAAAACGACTCTAGCCTGATCACCAAGCTTTATCTTTACCTTCTTTGTCACAGAATGATAAATAAACTCGATTTTATTTTGATGCAATTCCAAATGCATTCCTTTTAAAATATCTGGCACAGTTTCATAACAACCTGGTGGAACTCGTCTCACAAGTAATTCTCCATTACCTACATCAAATCCAAATATATTATTATCGTTTCTTATGTTATACCATGTGTGTGGATATATTAAATCTACTAAGCCAACTTCCCACTCTCCATTATTCAAAGTAACGGGCAATGGAAGTTGAGTCATGAAATGGGATATTTTGTTTTCTGGAAAAAAAAAGCTTGGAACTGTCACTAACTAGTGTAATGTAGAATGACATCTTTCAAACTAAGGAAAGAGTATTATGCGCTCCCATTTATATCATTCTGACATCACTTACCCATGCATTAAATTTATCTGGGTATCCCTGAAATTTTACTAAATATTCGCTTTTACCATTCCTTTTCCTTGTTCTAATAACTTTTTCAACAGGATAAAATCCAGAATCGGATACTTTTTGCAGTTCTTGGGGATAAAAGGTGCCCTGAATAATTTCACCAGATAAATCTTTTACTCTGTAAACTATTGGATTTCTAGAAAGGATTTGGTGAATCGTGAAAATTTCTCTCGTCCAATTTTGTGTATAACCTTTTTCAAAATTAAGTTTTTCTCTGCTGATTCGCACGGTATCACCCACTTTGAATATGGATTTTGATTCTTTCAGAGACTGTCCGTACAAAGTTAGCCACACTTGAGTTTGATTTCCTTCACTTACCGAGCTAGGTTCCATGCGAATGCTCCGATGCCACGTATGATTATAACTGTACACTAATTTTCCAAGGACATCAATGTAACACTTTGTGTTCATCTCAATAAAATACTTCCACATTTTAGTCTTCAAAGTACGATTGAATCGTTCTACAATGGAGGCCTTTGCCTTATTATTTGTTGTAAAAATCCAACTTTCATTTTCTTTAGATATTTTTGGAACACAACGTTCACAAATTCTTTCCCAGCATCTGTTTGTAATTTTTTTGGAATGCGCTCAGAAAAATCTTTTTAAAAGCCGATACAATAGATTCGGTTTTTTTTATTCTTCAATGGCATAGCCCAAGCATACTTCGAAAGAACATCGATACAGGTCAACAAATATTTGTAACCGTCATTAAAAGAAGATAAGGATTGCATATCGACTAGATCTGCCTGAAATTGCTGATTTATTCGACCAACGATTACTCGATTCGTATCAATTTTTTTTCTAACTGGTTTATGTAAAGTGTATGATACCTTTGTTTGTAACCAATTTTTTATATCTTTTCTGAAACCTTCCCTTTTAGAGAACGATGTACAGCATCGATACCACCGAAACTACCTGCGTGTTCGGGAACCCGATAAATGTTTTTCCACTCCATGTTTAATTCAAATACTGGTTTTAATCATTAATACCGTGTTAACTTTTGAAATTTTTTTTTTAGATATGATTCAATTTGGGAATAATTTTAATATTTATAAACACGAGAGCAAAGACAAGGGAAGGGGGTAAAGTGCCACGGGTGAAGAAGGACGAAGAGGGAAACGCCGGAAGGGTTGGATGGGGAGAACCGCGGGAAGGGGTGGAGGGGACGGAGAGAACAATGTTTTGAATCAATATGAAAATTCATGTTAGCCTTGAAGAAAAACCCTTAGAAATGAATACATTTTGAGCATATTTTTTATCATTTTTACAATCTTAGGTTTTAAATTTAATGAGAATAATACATTTGTACGAATTGTGTACCTATCTCTCTGTGTGTGTACTTTACCACTTTTTTTCTTAAAAAAAAAAAAATAAGAAATACACTTTGAAGAAAAATAATACTTTTTATTTACAATAATAATAAAGAATCTCTAGCAACATACATTTGTTTAGCATTTTCTATCAGCACATTCATATTTAACTTATTGAGAAACATCTCATTCATGTAATTTACCATTTGGATGTTTCGATTGACAAAATCTGCAACCAGTTTATCCCAGTCCATGTTTAATATGGCTAAATCACCATATTCGGAAATTCTCTGTCCGTTTGAATATGTCATACATTCATGACCTAGTTGATTTTCGTATCCTTCCAAACATCCGAAGCATACGAACAATGATGAAATATTTTCTTCGATATGGTTACATAAGAGTTCGACCATTGATGTAGTGAGAACCATTTCTGCGTCGATACAATCGATGCAGTCAGATTTTGGAAAAGGAATGTGTTTAGCCACTTCTTGCCTCAGAAGTTTCAGAAAAACACGCCCGAACATGATTGAAACAGTTTTCGACGTGATCTGCTTATGGATATCTTTTAATACATTCCATTCCGTTTCTTTTAGCATGGAAACTGGAGTCAAAAATTTACGAGTAAAGTCCTTTCGTTGGAAATAACGTTGTATTATGATATGAGTGACATTCTCGATAACAGTTCGGGAAAGTAAGAGACAATCCTTGATAACAAATACTTTTCCATCCTCAAAGGCTTGATCGATTGCAGAAAATTCTCTTACGAGGGCTAACCATACGGAAGGTGTTACAGTGATTCCATCTTTGGTAGGTAAAAGAGATCCAGTGGCATCGAGCTTGTATCGGCGCAAGTGAATTCGTGCAACGTCTGCAAAATCAGAAACAACGGCGTAGTTGTGACTTCCTAAATGGAAATGATTCTCAGGAACAGCATCTGGTTTAAACGAAGAAGTTTTCCCGTTGTCTTTATCAAAACACACTCTTTTGGCTCGAGGATGGGAGAAGGCGAGAGGTGTAGCATGTTTCATGGTTAACTAAATAAATTTCAATTTACTAATCACGAAAGAAAATATCTTGAAATTTTGTGGTAGGGTTGGAACGTGATAATTCTTTATCGAGAAGCAAAGTATTCTACCAACTCAGAGCTTGAGAAGAAATGATACACAGAAAGAAAAAAATGAGTATTACAAGGTGGCAACAGTAAGCTGATTGGTTCATTTTCATGACGTAACTTTGGAAGCAACTGATTGGTAGAAAAATTACTGATGTCACTAGTCATATGACATCACTATTATAATCAGATTCACAAAGAAAAAAACGCGCTTTTTCAATATGGTTTATTTACGAAATCTATCTTCCCATATTTAATCATATCTATAAATGAAAAGCAATATTTCAGTATTGTAGCCTACAGAAAAAAAATTATTAGCCTAAAATTATTTATGCTTTGTTTTTCTATTTTGATTGTTTATGCAATATCCCGCTAAGAGAAAATAGAAGGGAAAAGGGGGGGTGTAAAGTGTCACGGATGAAGAAGGACGAAATCGGAGGGACCGGTTGGAAGGGGTGGATGGAGGGAAACGCCGGAAGGGTTGGATAGGGGAGAACCGCGGGAAGGGGTGGAGGGGACGGAGATAACTCGTTCGGGGAGGCGGGGACCTCAAGCACCTCAGCGCCTCGTGATCCAGAACCCCCACTTTTCTACTACTCATATTGAAATCAACACAATGATTAAATGTTTGAAAAATACCATTGTTAACTTTAAGGGTATCCCCAAAAAATAATCAAACTATCGATATTTTTTATTAAGTTATAGAGAACACGCACAATTTTTTATTCCGGACAGAAGACTAAACAAAACCGGTAGACTCACTTTTCAGATTATTTGCTAGAAAAGTGCCTGATAAAAAATGAATTAAAATTATTTTGCTGCAGTGCGCAAATGAGATTAACATATGCAGTAACAGATCATTTCAAGAAAGAATTGTGCAAATCATGCAAAAATCCTAGTTTATTGAAGAGCAAATGGATAAGATTGAAAAGTTGTGCGAGCGTTTTGTGATATTCTTATGAATGAAATGAAAAAACTTTAAAACGGATTCTCTGAGAGCATGAATTCTAAATTTCATTTCAACACCTCTGATGATTAAAAATCCAATTAGCTAAATACTATCCCATTTTTATACATTTGTTTCGATGATATATATATATATCCCTGTATGTGAAATTCAACACAATTATTATTAAAATATTTTAAGATGTTTATTTAAACAAATTCAATTTTGATATATTTTACCTATATGTTGTTATTTGATTTTGCTTTCATTCATGTACAATATTTAGCATATAATGACTTTTAAAATCATTGAAATAAAGAAAAGAGAGAATAAACGTCTGTAGTACTTGTTGTGTATTATTAAAGTTGTAAAGCTCTTAGCTGTGTGTGAATTTATATATATATATTTTTATAATTATTTAATGGTGAAAGTTTTATGAAATTTTGATTTTTCATTTGTATACTGTTTAATTGTTCTACATTTTCGCAATTTCTTATGCTAATAAGTTTTAAATAAGCTAATTAACATTTCATAAAAGTTGGAGACTATTGGATGAATATCGTATCATGCTGTTCATAGAATGAAAACTTTAAACTGATATTTTGCCATGTTGAATTTTTGATCATGTACTATCATTCAAAACCCTAAGGATATATATATATATATATATATGTTTGATAATTAAAGTAGGGGTGTGAATTTTTTTGATAAATGTTCTAAAATGTATGTTTTTTAAAACTATGTATGGAATTTTCTGCTTAGAAACGTATTAATTTGTTTTTAAAATTTTAATCGACGGTTGATTTGTCGAATCGGGCACTTATCACGCCAAGTGTTTTCTCGCCAAATCGATAAATGCGCAAAATCTGGTAACCTTTCTGAATTCGTTTTCCAGTGGAGAAGTCGCTTTTTAGGCGAAATTGAGCGAATGCGCAGATTTCTTTAATTTTAACAGTTTTAACGATATCGCGGCAAGTTAGCGCATTCGTAATTCGTTTTTTTTTTATTTTCACAGTTTAATTCTTCAACGGTCTTTCTCGCGCATGAGCAGAAAGCTTTTTTTTCTTTAAAAAATCCGTTACCCAGGAAACGGTTATTTCTTTTGCTCCGGTTGGGTCAGCTGTTCGGCTTCGTTTTGGGAATTACTTTTTGCAGGTAATATTTTTATTTCTTTCTCCACATAAATTTCAAAAGATTGCCATTATGTCCCGCGATGCTGTTAGCATACGGTCGGAGAGAAAACTATGAATGGACTTGATCTCGAAGAAGTCGGACGTTATTCTTGATCTCTCCGACGTTACGCTCTAGCTGCTATCTTTTACTACGTTCGAAAAAACTATTTTATTCGAAGATTTTCAACTCCGCTCTACTGCTAAGAGCACTTTTTTTTCCCCATCGGATCTTCAATTGCTCACGACGTAAGCAACGGGGACTCCGCCGCACCCGCTTTCCCCTCAAGACCCTGAAATGGATTTCTCTTCCTCCGACTCGGAAGGAGAAAATATGGACACCCGCACTGATCAACGGCGAAGAACTCCTTCACCACCTGTCATTCCTCCAGACATCAGAGTTATCGAAGAAAATCTTCAGCACATCGAAAATGCAAGCAATTGCGGTGACTTCCTCGCTGAGATGTTCCAGTTAATGGACAACCTGGATAGATACTCCTTCCGCTGTGAAGATGACAAGAGCACATACCACAGCAAACTGGTGGAAATATGCAATGAAGGAACCACACTGCACGACAGTCTACGACAGATTGAAACAGACCACATGAGATATCTCATTAAAAGATTTCACCTGAAAACCAACCAGTCCCAACCCCAGGAAACCCCTTCAAACCCATCCAAGGAAGAAAAAATAATAGGAAAAGTCCATCTCCACCGCCTGAAACGGCCAGCAAAAAGCTAAAAACAACAGAAGTCGAAACAGCCAACCGTTTTAGCAACCTTCAGATAGAAGATCCACCCAACTTAGAAAATGAGCAAGACGAAAGAGACGAGGACGTCCCCCAACCCAAGCCTCCCAGATTCCGCCCACCTCCCCCGATCACAATTGACAACATAAACAGTTTTGCCGCATTCCTGAAGCAACTCCAAAATATGACTCAAGAAAACCTCATGGGAAGAATAATCGGAAAAGGCCTCCGCGTCTACCCCAAGACCCCTCAAGCATACCACAAAATCAGAAGCTTCATCGACCACGAAAAACTCGAATCTTATACCTACCAATTAAATGAAGAAAAAAGAACTAAAAGTCGTCATCCGAGGAATGCCCTCCGACATGCCACCTCAGCAAATAGTAGAAGGACTCAGTGAACTTGGACTAACAATAAACGACTGCCACGTCATGATAAACCGGAAAACTGGTCTGCCCATGCCGCTCTTCCTCCTCTCCCTCCCAAAAAACGAACCCAACAAGGACGTTTACAACATAACAGAATTGTGCTACATGAAAATCAAAATCGAACCACTCGAGAAAAAAAAAGGCCCAGCCCAATGTTTCCGCTGCCAGGGGTTTTTCCACAGCTCCAAGTTCTGCACCAGAAACCCCAAATGCGTGAAATGCGGGCAACCGCACCTCACCAGTGACTGCAAGAAGACCAAGGACACTGAAGCCACATGTTGCCACTGCCAGGGTAACCATCCTGCAAACTTCTCGGGCTGTCCGAGAAACCCCTTAAATAAGCCTCCACCACCACCAAAAGTAAACTTCTGGGACGAAAGGGCCAGAAAACGGAAGGAAGAAATGGAAGCTAAAAAACAACAGCCTCAAGCCTCCATCTCCACCCCTGCTCCACCAACAAGCGCCAATTCCAAGCCACAATCAACTGCACCTCAACCAGCGATCACCAGACCTACATCCAAACCACGTCCTGATCCAGAAACTGCGCCGCAACCTTTTTCACCCACGACTTCACAAGAACCCTCACTCACGAATACCCTGAAAGATCTCCAAAGCCCGAAGGTAACCAAGCTCCTCACCACACTAAGAGAAATTGTAAGAATTGCGAACACCGATCAAACGGACGGCGAAAATGCCATAGAGCTCTGTGAACTGCTTGGAATTAACTTTTAATCCCCTCCATAGAGACAAACTTCACATCGTCAGCTGGAACGCCGACGGAATTCAACGTAAAATCGAAGAACTAGAAAATTATATCAACGACAATAGCCCGGACATAATTGCCCTCCAAGAAACTAATCTCCGCCCCTGCATCGACCTCAATATCCCGAACTATTCAACTCACAGGAATGACAGACTCACCCACCGTGGTGGCGGGACTGCCATCCTCGTCAAAAATTCTATTGCCCACCACGTCATAAATATCTACACCACAGCCGTCAACATCACAGCCATAGAAATCGAAGGACCCACCAACAACATCACAGTATGCTCCCTATACAGATCTCCCAGTTCACCTATCAATAGTTTCATCCCGGACCTCATTAAGATATTCAGGAACCGAGCACAATGCATTGTAGTCGGCGACTACAATGCGAGGCACCCAACCTGGAATCCAAACCGCCGTGGGAACACTGCAGGAACAAGACTCTTCCATTACGCCAACACGTGCGGACTTGTCATCTCAGCGCCCACTTATTTCACGAGAATACCCCAACAGCAAAACCACCAACCCTCAATCATCGATCTAGGCGTCTCCTGCGGAATCAACAACATCGCAGTTGAATCCAGATATGACCTATCAAGTGACCATAACCCTGTCCACTTTGTCGTCAAATTTAACTTCAAAACTAGCCACCTCCTAAAGTGTAAAACCATCACAAACTGGAATAAATTTCAAGATATCCTCTCCACCACAATAGCCGGCAACCCCCCAATTAATAATACCGAAGAAATAGATGAAGCAATCAGCAAACTAAACTACAACATCCACACTGCCCTCAATCAATCAAGTAAATTTAAATCCATGAAGCAGGACTTCACCCTCGTCCCGTACGCAACCAGGATGAAAATCAGGGGAAAAAACAGGCTTCGCAAACTCTGGCAACAAAACCGCTACCCACCCCTGAAAACCGAACTAAACCGCCTCCAAAGAGACATTAAAAAAGAGCTGCTCAACATCAAACAGCGAGAGTGGGATGACGCCCTCGTCGAATGCAGCCACACGAACGACTCGCTACACAAACTCATTGCCAGAGCGAAGAAGAAACCTGTTATCTATCCCACCCTGCTCGGATTCCAAGGCCTAGTCTACGGGACAAGAGAAAAAGCCGACCTGTTCGTGGATACACTAGAAGACTCTTTTCAAGAAAATATAACACCCTACGATGACGACCACATCGACAAAGTGGACAGAACAGTCAGAAGATTCCTTCGAAATCACATCCCGATCTATCCGCCTCTCACATCCCCCCAAGAAATATGTGAAATAATCAAGAAACTAAAAAAATAAAAAAGCCCCTGGACAAGATCAAATAAGAAATATAGCGCTGAAATCTCTAACTATCAATGCCATCACTCACCTCACAAAAATAATCAATAGATGCCTGATGTATAACCACTTCCCCAAACCCTGGAAACACGCAATACTAACAATGATCCCTAAACCCGGCAAAGACCAAAAGTTTCCTCTCAATTTTCGACCCATCAGCCTCATCTCATCCATAGGAAAAATTTACGAAAAAAATTCTCCTAAAAAGAATTGAAAAATACACCCTGGACAATAGCATCATCCCAGACATCCAACACGGATTCCGGAAAGAAACCTCCACATGCCATCAACTCCTCAGAGCAACTAACATAATTATATCTGGATTCAACAACCACGCAACCACTGGTGGAATTTTTCTCGATGTGGAAAAAGCCTTCGATCGCCTATGGCACAACGGACTCATTTTCAAAATGATAAATCTGAACTACCCTCCCTACCTGATACATACAATATCCGACTACCTCCATAATAGAACCTTCCAAGTGAAAATTCAAGCAACAATATCCAAAATAGGCCATATTCAAGCCGGAAGCCCTCAGGGATCCTTACTCAGCCCGATCCTCTACAATATCTACACCTATGACTTCCCCACCTCTCCACTGGTCGACATCTGTCTCTTTGCGGACGATGCCGCCATCCTAAGCCAACAAGACACCCCGCAGAAAGTAAGAGCATCACTCCAGAAATACTTGAAGAAACTCAAAAAATGGTTAACTCTCTGGCGCATCTCAATTAACACTTCAAAATCAAAAGCAATCGTCTTCAAAAAAGGCGCATACAAGAACACCCTCCAACCCCTGAAGCTCTTCAGAAACAATATAGACTGGCATTACGAAGTCGATTATCTAGGCGTTACCCTAGATAAAAAATTAACCTTTAAAAGCCACCTGGAAAAAATCACTTGCAAATTTAAAAACCGCCTCCAAGCTCTCCACAATCTCCTATCGAAAAATTCGAAATTATCTACCAACAATAAAAAGGAAAATTTATATGCAATATCTTCTCCCGATCCTAACTTATGCTTCACAGATTTGGGGAATAACCTCAAATAGAAACCTCGACCGCATCCAAATTCTACAGAACAGAGCACTGCGCCTCATCCTAAACGCCCCCACCTACATCAAACGGATCCATATCCACAAAGACCTAAAAATCCCAGCCCTCACATCCAGAATAAAAAAAATAGCCACTGCATTCTACGAACAAGTTAACGCCCACTCCAACAGCCTCATCAATATCCAAGCTGCCATGGACGCTCAGAGAACTCACAACATGCCTATCCAAACAACTCACCTAAAAGAAGGTTCTAAAATAGACAATCAGTTGTTACCCGAATTCCCCCACCCCGTTTTCAAACGAAACGAAGCCCATCATTCATGAAACGTTTCCTCAAAACGAAACGGAATTCATTCTTCCTTCCCTCCAGTGACGTCACTCCTGCTCCAGCCCTTACTCTCATCCCCTCTCTCGGAGGGTGAAATTTTCTTGGGTTACCTAGCAATAGGGAACCGTTTCTCCCGTGTCTCTCTCAGAGCCACGCTTGTTTTTGTTTCTTTCAAGGCACACAGACGGAGAAAAAACGCTTCTTAGCGTTGGCGCTCCAAAAACGAATCATCCTAGGAATGGACTTGATCAGGGGGAGGAAAGTCAAGTCGTATGAGCTTGATTAGTAAGCCATCATGCCAAATTTTATCGAAGGCTTTGGCTATGTCCAGAAAAAGTATACCCGTGGCCTCGTGCTTGGCAAAGCCACTGTGAATCAACTCCGTTACTCTGAGCAGTTGATGAACTGTCGAGCACTGGGTCGAAAACCGCACTGCTGAGGAATAATAAAATTAAAAGCAGCGCAGTGTTGATTCAGACGTTGCAAAAGCACGAACTCGTATACTTTGCTCAAACAAGAAAGTAATGAGATTGAACGGTAGTTAGAGGGTAAAGCCGAATCTTTATCCGGCTTTAGGATAGGAATGACCACGGCAGTTTTCCATGAATTTGGGAAATAATTATTTTTAAAAGTTGATTTATCAGCAGAGAGATAAATAGAAGGAATTTAAGGGGGAAGGTTTTTAATCATACGATTAGAAATCTGATCAAGTCCGGGGGATTTCCTGGGCTTGAGTCTCTGTACGTAAGATAAGACTTCCGTTGGAGTGGTGGGTTCAATTTCTTGAACGTGTGGGGTATTGATGAAATTATTAACTTCATCGTGTATGCGTTGGTCGAAAAGTTCTCGACCAGCGACGTGGTTGGGTCCGAACTGTTCTTGCAAACTGTCTGCGATAACCTCCGCCTTTTCAATAGGGGTTATCGCGATACTGCCAAGTGCCCCTTTCAAGGGGGGAATGGATTGAAAAGGCTTACGTAAAAAGGAGGATTTCCTCCAAAGAGTGTTGTCAATGGGCGATAACGCCTCTATGTGCTTTTCCCACTGGACGCGGGAATATGCTTGGATATCCTTTGCTATCTCACGTCTGAGGGTACGGAATTGAGAATAAATACTAGGACACCTAGTTCTTTGCCAAAATTTCAGTAACCTGTTTCGTTGATAAATTTTGAATTTAATCTCGGGGAGAGGATTTTCGAGCATTATTAAATTTTGGTTTTGAGGCCTCAACGAAAGCCTCAGTGAAATTTTGATTGAGTTCAGAAATAGCTAACTCAATATTATCATTGCTGGTGAGCTCAACAGTGGGGAGGGGTTTCTTATTAAGAGCAAATTTAAAATTAAACCAATTAGTTGAAAGTTGCTCTGGATTTTTTGTTACACTTATTGGTAAGCTAATTTAAATTTTGCAAAACTAGCAGTGAAATTTATGTGTCGAGGAGGCATGAAGACGAAAAACAGTTTCTTAAAATTGGCCTTTAATAATCAATCATAAAGTCACTCTGCTCGTTACTGGAGCGATAAAAACAATAAGTTCAAAAAGCAACATTACCAGAGACATCCGATTCGAACCGTCTTCTAATATTATAAAATTAATTTCTAATCTAAAATGGTGATGCAACCTGCAGTTGCATTGCCAACCAGTTGTTATCTCCCTCTTAGAGTTAAACCACTCACATACTTCTTATATCTCCGTTTCTCCTTCCTTTTTCAAAAAACTAACATGAGCCGAGTTTAAATACTAGCTCGATTTGCATGGCAGTTGCTGCCAACCTCAAATCACGAAACTCAAAAAGATCGGGTTCGAATCGGTGTGCTTACTTTCATTGAGATCATGGAACGGGATTGAAAAACAACACAAGGAGATCATAAAAATTTGGATCCGATTTTTTAAATGTCTAACAATCGGCCCCCTTTTTTCCAATCTCTCGTACCATTATCTCTTACAAATCAGTAAATTTTAATCTATAATCACATGTTATACAATTTAACACAAAAAATACATTTTATTCACAATCTTTATTGTAATAAACAAACTAATATTTTAATCTTAAAGAGTCAAAGTCTTATTCTCTAAAAAGAAATAATTTTCTACAAAATTCTAACAATTTTTCCTTTACCATGGGTTTGGTAAAAATGTCCGCCAAATTATTTTTGGTACCTATATATTTAATTTGGAAAACCTTGTCGTATATCAAATTCCTTAAAAAATGATAACGAACATCGATATGTTTTGTTCTACAATTTTCTACCGGTGACTTTGAAAACTTATAGCAGCTTGATTGTCACAAAACATTACATTTTCACTTAATTCCAAATTTAAACTTTTATTATCAATTACATTCTTTAGCCAAATGAATTCCTTAGCTGCTTCTGTTAAACTAACATACTCAGCTTCCATGGTCGACAGACTAACGGATTTTTGCTTGAAAGTTCGCGATGAAATTGGAGTTTCGTCTATAAAAGTTATGAACCCTCCCATCGACACTCGATCATTCCTATTTGTAGCAAAATCCGAGTCTGTGAATAACATCTTAGTTTTAAGGATTTAACTTTTGAAAGTTCTAATTTGTATTCTTGAAATACCTCGTCAAATGACTCACCTCGTAATTGTGTGTTACCTCGCGCAACTAAGCGGGCCTTGTATCTAACAATTTTATTATTTTCATCATATTTAATGGTATAAACCCAACGGTTTTCTAAAATTTTTATATAATCCGGATGATCAACAAAATCCCAAACTTTACGTTCCATCATTACGTTAATTTCTTTATCCATTGCTTCACGCCATTTAGATGCGTCTCTGGATCTTATCGCCTGTTTGTAACAGTTAGGAATAGTTACTTCAACCATAAGAGCTTCTTGTTGCTCTGACAAATCTGAAAATCCCTGGGATTCGGTATTATCTTTTCTAAAATTAAATAAACTAGGATCATACTTAATATTATACCTCTTACAGTATCTCTCTATTTCGTTAAAAGATTTCAATCGGGTTGCTTCCCCTTCTATACTATAATATACGTTAGATCCAGTTACTTTCCTACCTATATTTCGAATCCACTTAACCTCTGTACATGGGATCAAGCTATGATTATCGGAAGATACATCTGGTTTTTCAGATGTTGAGGGCGTTTCCGTACTTGTCTTTGAAACTAAACGACTCGTTAATGAATTTTTGCTCTATCGGAATCATCCTCATCATCATAATAATCAGGAAGGTTTAAATTATATCCAAGGTTACTATTAACTTTTTGTCTAAAATTAATTCCCCTCTTATTTTCATCGAATCTTACATTAATAGTTTCGACTAATTTATTTTCATCTATCAACCATATTCTATAACCCTTAGTACGTTGTGCGTATCCCATCATAATTCCCATTTTCGCACGCATATCGAATTTTTTTCTAATTTGTTTTGGCACACCAGCGTATGCCAAACATCCAAAAGGTTTTAGATGCAATACCGATGGTTTTCTACCTGAATATTTTTCGAAAGGCGTTTTGTTACCGTCTTTGTGACAAATTCGATTCCACGCATAAGTGAAACAAAGTAATGCTTCTCCCCAAAACTTATGGGGAACTTCACTAGATTTAAGCAATGTTTTGATGCCATCTAGAGCGGTTAAATTGAATCTCTCCGCGACCCCATTCATTTCTGGCGTATATGAATTTGTTACCTCATGCTTTATACCCAGTTCTGTCAAGAAATTATCCATATCTTTATTACAAAATTCTAGTCCGCCATCAGTTCTAACTGCTATTACCTTTTTTTTTTACTTAGAAAACGTTCTGCTCGTTTCTGAAATCTTATAAACGTATGAAATACGTCAGATTTATTTCGGATGGGAAATACAGTCACCTTTCTTGAATAATCGTCAATTATACTCAAGAAATATTTATTACCGCCTTGGCTTTCAGTTGGCATTGGACCACAGAGGTCCATATGCAACAATTCCAATGGACGTTTTGATCTTACGGCCCCTGTCTTTTGAATGAAACTCTCTTGGACTTTGCTAATTTACACGGTATACAGTGAGTCTTACCATTATCAGTTAAGCGTGGGAGACCTTTTTTACACTATCATTTTTACTAGTTTTTACCAAATAATTGTTATTAACATGACAAAAGCGTTGATGCCATATTTCTATTGATCCGTTTTTTGTTTTAGCGGTTACATCACTAAAAAAACTAATTTCTTTACTCTTTGGTATAATATAATGATCCGGCTTAAAAAAATACAAATTTTCATGGCGTGTCGCCGAGAACAATTTTATCCAGTCTTTATTAAAAACATTAATTTTACCTTTAGTACCCACAAAATGCGCACCTTTACTTTCTAATCTGGAACCGGATAATAAATTTCTCCTCAACTTAGGATTAAATAATACATCAGTCAAAGTTATTTCATGAAGACTCCCCTTATATTTTACCCGAAATCTAAGTGTACCGATTCCTTCTACGGGACAACTTTTATCCCCCGTTGCTAACGACATTTTCATGTTAGTTATCGGTTTAAGATCTAAAAATAAACTCTTGTCATTACAAAAATGACTCGTGGCAGCAGTATCTATTACCCAAACACCTTTATCAGAGTTTTCCTCAAATAAGATACAACTAGTTACGAGTTGTTTATCTAATTCTAAAAGACTACATTCAGCTTCACAAAATCTTAAATTTATATTAAACTCTGTGTTAAAAGTTTCATTTACATTTGAAGGAGATTTTTGTAGAGACTTTTTCTCTTTACAGTTTACTTTAAGATGTCCGTACTTATTACATACATAACACGGACCTATAGTCTTAATGGATTGTTTAACATTTTTAATAGTTTTACAGTTAAATACCTTACCACTTTTCTTTTTTTGGTAATCATTCTTTCTATTTGGATCTCCATGAGCTGCAGCCGTAGCACCAGGTAACGTCTTCGACTTCTTCGAAGTGAAACTGCTCAAGTAAGCATTCTCCGCTTTCTCCAAATCTTGTTTCATCAACTGAAGACGATTGGCTTCTAATATCAGCTCTGCTTCAATTTTGACAACTCTGAAGTCCTCTTCTTTCCATCTGTAGATTTGTTGCACGGTAGACTGGAATTCCTGAGGGAGCCACCTTATTAATTGAAAGCCTATGTACAGGTCGTCCAATTTATGACCCGCTTCTTGTAGTCTGGTTGCCGCTGTCTTTACACGAGATATGAAGATTCCAACATCTTCCCCTGGTTGGTATTTTGTTCCAAAAAATTGATCTAATAGTTGAATTACCCTTGCTCTTGTGACTGGTTCGAAGTGATCTTTTAATATCTTCCATGCCGCTACTCCGTCAGTTGTTTCCGTTATCAGATTTTTCAAATCTGAACTGATGTTAGTATAGATCAACGTATAACATCTATCCTTACGAAGTTGTAGATCTAATTTTTCCTTGTATGTTGCTTCTTCATCAGGTTGCTCTGGCTTGGTCTGTATTATAAACTGCCAGCAACCATAATGCATTAAGAGTACTTGCATATCATGCTTCCACGTGTTCCAGTTATTTGGAGTCAACACTGATATCTGGTTGTTAAATTCCATATCTGTTACTCGATTTAGCGTACTAGCAACAGAGTTCATAACAAATAGTTCTAGACTGGAACAGTATTTAAATAGACAAAGTTCATAGCCTGGTTCAACTGCTTAGCCTGCCTCGACACAGTACATGGACTTGTTCAACTGCTTAGCCTGTCTCGACACAGTACATGGACTGGGCCCATAACCAAATTTGTTACACTTATTGGTAAGCTAATTTAAATTTTGCAAAGCTAGCAGTGAAATTTATGTGTCGAGGAGGCATGAAGACGAAAAACAGTTTCTTAAAATTGGCCTTTAATAATCAATCATAAAGTCACTCTGCTCGTTACTGGAGCGATAAAAACAATAAGTTCAAAAAGCAACATTACCAGAGACATCCGATTCGAACCGTCTTCTAATATTATAAAATTAATTTCTAATCTAAAATGGTGATGCAACCTGCAGTTGCATTGCCAACCAGTTGTTCTCTCCCTCTAAGAGTTAAACCACTCACATACTTCTTATATTTCCGTTTCTCCTTCCTTTTTCAAAAAACTAACATGAGCCGAGTTTAAATACTAGCTCGATTTGCATGGCAGTTGCTGCCAACCTCAAATCACGAAACTCAAAAAGATCGGGTTCGAATCGGTGTGCTTACTTTCATTGAGATCATGGAACGGGATTGGAAAAACAACACAAGGAGATCATAAAAATTTGGATCCGATTTTTAAATGCCCCCACCTACATCAAACGGATCCATATCCACAAAGACCTAAAAATCCCAGCCCTCACATCCAGAATAAAAAAAATAGCCACTGCATTCTACGAACAAGTTAACGCCCACTCCAACAGCCTCATCAATATCCAAGCTGCCATGGACGCTCAGAGAACTCACAACATGCCTATCCAAACAACTCACCTAAAAAGAAGGTTCTAAAATAGACAATCAGTTGTTACCCGAATTCCCCCCACCCCGTTTTCAAACGAAACGAAGCCCATCATTCATGAAACGTTTCCTCAAAACGAAACGGAATTCATTCTTCCTTCCCTCCAGTGACGTCACTCCTGCTCCAGCCCTTACTCTCATCCCCTCTCTCGGAGGGTGAAATTTTTCTTGGGTTACCTAGCAATAGGGAACCGTTTCTCCCGTGTCTCTCTCAGAGCCACGCTTGTTTTTGTTTCTTTCAAGGCACACAGACGGAGAAAAACGCTTCTTAGCGTTGGCGCTCCAAAACGAATCATCCTAGGAATGGACTTGATCAGGGGAGGAAAGTCAAGTCGTATGAGCTTGATTAGTAAGCCATCATGCCAAATTTTATCGAAGGCTTTGGCTATGTCCAGAAAAAGTATACCCGTGGCCTCGTGCTTGGCAAAGCCACTGTGAATCAACTCCGTTACTCTGAGCAGTTGATGAACTGTCGAGCACTGGGTCGAAAACCGCACTGCTGAGGAATAATAAAATTAAAAGCAGCGCAGTGTTGATTCAGACGTTGCAAAAGCACGAACTCGTATACTTTGCTCAAACAAGAAAGTAATGAGATTGGACGGTAGTTAGAGGGTAAAGCCGAATCTTTATCCGGCTTTAGGATAGGAATGACCACGGCAGTTTTCCATGAATTTGGGAAATAATTATTTTTAAAAAGTTGATTTATCAGCAGAGAGATAAATAGAAGGAATTTAAGGGGGAAGGTTTTTAATCATACGATTAGAAATCTGATCAAGTCCGGGGGATTTCCTGGGCTTGAGTCTCTGTACGTAAGATAAGACTTCCGTTGGAGTGGTGGGTTCAATTTCTTGAACGTGTGGGGTATTGATGAAATTATTAACTTCATCGTGTATGCGTTGGTCGAAAAGTTCTCGACCAGCGACGTGGTTGGGTCCGAACTGTTCTTGCAAACTGTCTGCGATAACCTCCGCCTTTTCAATAGGGGTTATCGCGATACTGCCAAGTGCCCCTTTCAAGGGGGAATGGATTGAAAAGGCTTACGTAAAAGGAGGATTTCCTCCAAAGAGTGTTGTCAATGGGCGATAACGCCTCTATGTGCTTTTCCCACTGGACGCGGGAATATGCTTGGATATCCTTTGCTATCTCACGACTGAGGGTACGGAATTGAGAATAAATACTAGGACACCTAGTTCTTTGCCAAAATTTCAGTAACCTGTTTCGTTGATAAATTTTGAATTTAATCTCGGGGAGAGGATTTTCGAGCATTATTAAATTTTGGTTTTGAGGCCTCAACGAAAGCCTCAGTGAAATTTTGATTGAGTTCAGAAATAGCTAACTCAATATTATCATTGCTGGTGAGCTCAACAGTGGGGAGGGGTTTCTTATTAAGAGCAAATTTAAAATTAAACCAATTAGTTGAAAGTTGCTCTGGATTTTTAATAATTGAAGTAATTAAATTTATTTCAAGAATTACGGGGTAGTGATCAGAGCTGAGATCGTTAATAACTCTGACACTATGGTTGAAAGGAATGTGCTTGAACACCGCCAAGTCGATAACACTTCCGAACCGCTGACGCGGTTGGAGGTGTGTGGCAGTCTGCGGTGCGACTAATTTCGTTCCCCGAAGGTCGCGAATTAGCCTATGCAGCACTTGCCCGAAACGGGTCGACTTGGCATTGTGCCAACTCACATGAGCTGCGTTGTAGTCACCAGCGATGATACAATTACTGCCAGAATTGAAAATTTTCTTAAAATCCTCTACTGGGAAACTATGTCCTACTCTTCTTCTGACGTAGGCCGAAACAACATTAATGGGAGGGAAATTATTAATTTTAATTTGCACCGCAGTGGCGTCCATTCCTTGTAAGTTAGGAAGGGGAACCCTGTGGTGCACGATCTCATTTTTACAATAAATGGCCGTGCCGCCTCGCGTTACGGTATGAGGAAATTCGATTCTATCGTCTTTAGTGAGACGATAGTTTGCGATCTGGGGGTCGATACCCGGCTCAAGCCAGGTTTCCTGGACCAAAAACATGTCAAGGTTTTGCTCTGAAACAAAATCACGTACCTCATGGATTTTGTTACGCAAGGAACTTGCATTCCAAAATCCAATCTTCAAAGAAGTACTCAAGTGGGCGGGGAAAGTTAACTCCATTTGAATTTCCAGCTACACGTTTTAAATGAGTTTTAACCCTCTCAGTGGTTAGCTTCCTCCTGAAAAGTTATTCCGAAAGCGTTTACTCTTATTTTGCCGTTCGCTTTAAAAATGCAACAGACTTCTTTCCTCTCCCCCTTTTAAAACTTGGGAACCCGAACGGGGAAATTTTATGACTTAGTTCGGTCCCTTTGTCAAATAAGCACAAGGAGATCAATAGTTTACAGCTAGCTGTCAAGTTGCCTTGGGCAATCTTGTTTGAAAGTTGTAATGCAACTGGGTCGTTTCCCCTATATGTTTAGTCACAGTAAAAATAAAACAAAATGAAAGGTGGAAAAAAGGAAATAGATAGTGTATTAGAAGTTGAAAAATAATTATATTTTCTTCAAACAAAATTTATTTTTCTGTCATTTTTTAAAAATTAAAAATATATATATATATATTTTGGTAATGTGATTTGAACCAGAAAAAAGCGTCCTATATTCATTTTTGAATATGAGAGTAAGAAAACGTGCTCACTTTCCTGTTTTTTAAAAAAAGTAATGAAGTAAAAAGAGTAAAGGCCCTATCGCTTTTTTTAAACAATAAGACAATAAATGGTGCATACGGTGATATACATATGATAATTATATTTATGAAACAAAACCGATATATTTTCTCTATTCAATTATATTTTTAATTTAAAATAACATATAAGAAGGATTTCAATACTTTTAATTTATTTTAATTAAAATAATATATAAATGATATTTTTATGTAAACTGAATATTTTTCGGAAGAAATCTAAATTTTCATTCCTTGTGTTCTCCTTCTCGAAAAAATTTATTTTATACATCGGCATTTGTGATGTACATAAAACACATTCAGTCAATAATTTTTTATTTTAACGCGGGATATACTTCTTCAAATGCGCATGACAGTACTTCTAACCATTTTCTACTCAAGTTTAATTTCTTATCTTTCTGTTTCTTTTATTACAAGGAAAAATGTCACACATCGATAACTACATTTTCACGCAATTCAGTAATTACAAAATCTATTGTGAGAAAAGTTCTCCCTAACTAATTTTGTCTTTCAAAACAGTACACTTAAAACAATTTTGTTTAGTGAAATTAACCGACAGTTCCACAATGTATCCATACCAAATTTTAAAAACAATTTTAACATTTTGAAATGTATCCTGTATTAAATTTTTTGTATGCACACATATATTTCCTGCTGTAGGGAAGACATAGTATGAGATGTGGTGTGTGGTTTTGAAAGAATATTTTCGTACGCGTGTAGACTATTTTTGAAAATTTAAACATCACTGAAGCTGATCATATAACTGCAAATGAGCCTTATTTTAATGGGTGCTGATATCAAAATAAAACACTTTACTATTAAACTGCCTATGAGTTTATATTCAATATCAAACTATTCGCAAAATGGCTTACAACTTCTATTCAAATTGTAAAGAAACTGAAATATAAATATATCTTAATGCAGTCAAAAATATTCATAATACGTAAATATCCTATTCCTCCACTTATTTCAGTACATTTTAAAAACTGTAGCTGAAAGCTATTTTTTATATTTATAAACGAGGTATAAAAGCAAACACAGTTATAAAAATGTCTGTAAAATTTTAAAATATACTACTAAAAAAGGTATATGGATTGTAAGATCAGTTCTAAAATCCTAAAAGCTTTTAGAGGAGCAAAAAACATGTAATTTTGGATGGATAAAAATTTTAATATAATACATAAATATACATGTTATTAAGCAAATACATTTGAAAAATAAAAGTTTCTTCTGAAATAAACGTAATTGAAAGAAAAAATGTTTAATTGGAAATGAGTGGAAGTACATGTTCCTCTAAGGGGTATCCCCAAAGTGAGGCAATCATCAAACTTGAAACTCAAACTCAGTGGCACAACAATCCATGCGGGCCAGGAACTACTATGCCCATCCCAATATACGTGATCATTGGGCGCTGAGGTGCATGAACAGATGTCCCGATTTCGTGGTCTGTCTAAGAGAGACCTTCAGTGTTAAAGAACCCACCAAGCTCGGTACTCATTTATAGACCCAATGTATAGGAGATGAAAGGCAGAGCTTACCTTGCCCAGACAGTTAATAGAACCCAAGACCTGTGGTGAGGAAGCACGATACACTACCACTCGATCCTATTCGGTGAAAAATAAAACTTAATGTTGGGATCTTATCCTTAATGAATGAGGTAGTCCAAACTTTTTTTCATGTAAACTGTTTAGACGGAAATGTGATTAATTATGAATATTTCACAAGTTGCATAAATTAAAATTAACCGTTATAGTTTACATAAATTTTTTAAAGTGCAAAAGGTGTATTTTGGCTGCACTAATTAATTTTAAAAGAAATATGGTTACGAAAAAGTAGTACAAATCTATCTAAAGTAAAGTTGGTTACCTTTTAGATATTGTCAAACACAACAATGTACTGGAAGCCAATTCCACAATTTGTTGTTATAAAAATAAATTATATGGAAAATTACAAGACTTATTTTTGCATTTGTAATTTGTATATTTTTTTCCTGAGCACTTTAAAAGCTAGAGCGGCATCCATCAAACCCGCGGGTCCCTCTTTTTTTCCAGATCGACCATAGATCCAGATGCCATAGTAAGTGAAAATGCCGTATTTTGTTTGTCAAGATCATGTTATAGCAGACTGCATTTTTCATGTATTTTAGATCGTCATTTTATATTTACTACATCAATATCTTAATGTCTGAATTTAAAGTTACATAAAATTCTTGACATTCGCATCAATGACAATTATAATTTTATTAGCATATGAATGCATCGTCAAACGATTACATGACTATTATTAACATATTATTTTAGCTATTTAATTAATATTAAGCATAACATAATACACACATATTTTCTGATCTTTAAAATAAATATTTCGAAAACTACTTCAGATATGCTCAAAATTTTACATTCATACGCTTTAGCTTCTCAATTTTGTTTCTATGTAAAACTTTGTTGTATATTCATCAATTTTTTTAGTATATTTTATGCTCTTAGCATGCAGTTTTCAACTGAATTGTATGAAAATTTCGAAATTAATTAAAAATACTAAAGAAGATGTATAATAAAATTTGAAATTTATATTATACTCAAAGAATTGCTAGAACTTATGGTAAATAATTTTTAACTGCACGATACATTTTTTTTTCGAAATTTCAAATGGAATTTCTAACATAACATTTCTAGATTTATACGGTCAAGATTTCAAAAAATATCCAGATTTTAATTACTTATTTAGTTAGCCTTTAAAAGATAAGATAAATGTTGAGGTATTTTGCATAAATAGATATTTTTGAAGAATAATTCGAATGTTTTTGAATAGGTCGAATTTAAAATTGATTTTTATGTTTATTTGTATGCATAAATGTCTACTGTAAATGTTTCCGTATATTTTAGATTACCATTTAGTCAAACATTCAAGTTATAAAAAAAATGTGGGAAAATCTTCATTCATGTTGTCTTTGATGTAAAATAAAGTTCAAGCACTTAAAATTCAAATATAATTCGGTGTATTTTAACAATATGTAACTAGGCACTGTAAGTAAACTTCCCTGAACACTTGGGCTTTGAAATCTAAAAAAAAAACTAATAGATCCCTTAGTTAGTTTTTTTTTCTCGTTATTATTTTTATCAAAGTGTAAGAAAATGTTTCAAATTATTTCATGAAGTATTAAATTTATTCATTTTTAGTGGTTGGAAAGTTAAAAAGGCTTCAAATTTTAAAGTGTTTGGTGTTTTATTAATTTTTTTTTGGCATCTTATAATGAAATAATCATGTTTCAAAAACTGAAAGCATTGATTAAGATAAGAAAAATGAAGCGAAAGAATATACTTAAAAGTAATTACTCTAACTATATAAAATAGCAGATTGCCCTGACACGCCCCAACTTGTTACAGTTTCAAATTAATATGAAACCAAAAAGGAAATGTAACATATCTTTCTTATGCGTTGGGACTTTTCAAAACTTTTAAAATAGAAGCTAACAAACTCTTCCTGGGGTCTAAAGAAATTTCCCTCCCGATTTTTTGCGATTGCTCCAGGGTCAAAACACGGGGCTCCCTGCGAGCCATAAAACTTCCTATCAGTGTCCTGCTGTGTGGCTTCCACCGTCCCTAATTATCTTTCAAGATGTGAAAACTTTAAAAGGGAGAAAGGATTTCAAAAAAGTACGGTTCAACCGCTTTTGAGAATGTTACTTGAAGGCAAAAAACCCGTGCAGTGCATTTTCGAAGCATCTATACAATGACGGAATTTTCCGTGTGGAACGCTTGGTTAAAGGACTTAACACCTGATTCCCATAAGCCAACAAAATTTGGAGACCTTGGAGGAATGCAATTTTAGTTTATATATGTTCGTCATTAAAATAACTAACTAATGTTTCATCAGAAAATTTAACTAAATCATGCAACTTTTTTAATTCAATATTTGCCCCTACAAATGTTTTCCCATTATCGGAAAACATCTTTGAACTCTTGCCTCTTCTTCTAAAAAATCTTTTCAAGCAGGCAATGAAAGCTTTAGAAGTAAGGTCAGAGACAAAATCCAAATGAATTGTTTTAGTTGATAAGCATACAAATATTGAAACATATACTTTATTAAGAACTCATTTACGTTGATTTTTAAATTGAACCATAAATGGACTACAAAAATTGACTCCACAATTGTTAAATGGATATATGGGAGTAACCCTTTCCTTGGGCAAATCGCCCATTAATTGATTGGATAAAATGGGTTTGTGTTTTTAAAACAAATGACACAATTATGCACAACTTGGTGTGTCTGATTTCTGCCATTAAGTGGCCAATATTTTTGACGAACATGATATAGCAAATTATTTGAACCAACATGAAGGTATTTTACATGATAATATTTTATGATCATTAAAGTTACAGCATGTTCACTAGGTAATACAATAGGATATTTTTGATTTTTTGATAAAGGTGAACTTTGTGGTCTTCCACCTACTCTAATAATATTATTTTCATCAACAAAACAGTTTAAGGCAGATAACTTATTGCTACGATGAACTGGCTTCCCTCTCAGGAGGCTTTTTATTTCATTACTAAATTCAGCTTTTTGCACTAATTTAATGAGCCAAAGTTCGGCTTGATTGATCTCTTTAAAAGTCAAAGGTCCCGAAACTCGTTTATTTTTTGAAGATCTGGCATTCAGCAGGAATCTGAAAATAAAACTAATTATAAGGATTAATTTACAAAAATTATTAGTAATGGAAATGATATGGGAACATAAATCAAATTCACTGGAGAGCAATAAGTTTTTGGATGGAGGAATTTTAAATTCCTTTTTCACTTCACGGTCATTAATGTTCTCTAAAAGTTCATCATTTGTAAAAATAGAAGGATCATGACCCTTCCACCCCAAAGGGGAGTTTATTAAATCCGAAACCTTTAAACCTCTGGACACGAGGTCTGCAGGATTATTTTCAGAAGAAATATTATGCCATGAAAAGTTCACTGTGTATTTTTGCAACTCTATTAGCTACAAAGGTTTTGAGCAGGTGAGGTGAAGTCTTAATCCAGTTTAATGCAATAGTAGAATCTGAGAACAGAATTACTTGAGAAAGGTTCATTTTAAAGCGTTTATAACCTTCCTTATTAGCTTGGAAAGTGGCAGGTATGCTGATAGCCCTAACCTGGGAATGGTTAAAGTCTTGAGAGGTGCTACTCTTGATTTGCTGCACATAAGTTGACCAATACGGTCATCGTTGTTGATCACAGAAACATAAGTAACAGCACCAATTCCCTTCTCCGACACATCACTAAATCTATAGAGAATTATGCTTTCTAGATTTTCTGAAAGAACAAATCTTGGAATTTTTAGCTTTTCCAAAACAGGTAAAGATTCCACAAAAGAGACCCACTCTGTGGCAACAGGAACAGGAAGTTTCTCATGCCATTCCAATTTTAAGAGTCATAATTGCTGCATGAAAAATTTGGCTTTGCTGATTACATGTCCTAAGAGACCAAGTGGGTCGAAAATACGTGTGATCTGGGAGAGCACATCTCTCTTCGTAAAGATATGATTCGTCGAAGGAGAAACTTTAAAACAAAACAAAAGGTGCCAGATGAACTACCCCACAAAACACCCAAGGCTTTTAAGATACTTTCTTCACATGACTGATCGAAATGTAGATCAGGGAAATTATTAGTAGAATGTGAAAAACACCATTTGTGCAGGGACATTCCAGCACTTTTAGCTTTTCTCTTGACTCGTTAGATGATGGTGGTACTTTCGCTGTAATTTTAATTTTTTCTCTTTTCGTTCCTCCAAATCTATACTTATTTAGTGCCCTAGCCACGTGCCTTGTGTGCTTATACAGAAAAGTAGCCCTGACCAAAAAATTATTATAAAGTGACAGTGAAAATGCTTTTAAATTAGCTCTAGATTTGTGCAAGGCATGTTCAATACGCTGTTATCATTTTCCGACACAAGCTGAAACCGATAAGCAACAGAACGAAGTTTCTCGAGGAATTTAGTGAATGCGTTGCGTGATTCGTATCTACGAATCATATAAATGTGCAGACGCACCACTGACAAAATATTTTTTTTACAGAAAGAAATCATAAGGATTTATGCCCAAAAACCATTAATTTCCAAGCTATTGGAAAATAATGGCTAATCATTTCCGAAGAGTCGCGTAGTTAGGTAGGGGAGACCGGGGCACGATGACTATGATAACATTTCTTGTTGTTTATTAATTTATTTTCATAGATTGTAAAATTAATTTTACATGAACTGTTACAGTGTAGTCATTTTTAGTATTATATAAATTGCCATTTAAATTCTCAAATGACAAAAAATAGCTTGTTTTTATTAATTCATAATCTAAACAAATATATTTCTTGCTTCAGTGCTGGGGTAAGATGACGACACTGGAAAAGTTAAACATATTCAATCTTTTGAATATGTTAAATGGTTTAACAAATGATAACTGATTGTACATCTTCCAAAGAATACAACGAAGTGTAATGCATTGTAACGTAATGTTGATATGTTTAGTTGTGTAGCTAACAATAGTCACAAATAAAAATGATATTTTCATCATTGGAACACTCCTCATGCAACCACTCCTGACATTTACAGCACCGGATCCATTCTTTTGTTGGGAGTCACAATATTCCTCTTCACAACAGAACATCTTATAACACCATCTTTTGGAGTTGATGGGACTGGACTGTTTGGTATGGATTTTATAGACTTAAGTCTATAGGCCGAGCTGGCTCTAGCATTTTTGCCACCCCGGACAAAAATGGAAAGTACTTCCCCTCTCTCAAAAGCAAAATATATAATTTTTTTTAAAAAAAAAGAATATGTGTGGTTATATATATATATATATATATATATATATATATATATATATATATATATATATATATATATATATATATATATATATATATGCTATTACGTTGAAATTTTCCGGTGTATGGGAAGGTTGAGATCTCACAAAACACTATTTAACCCTGTTTCACCGTCCTAAGCCAGTGACAGTTCGGGAAATCGTAATAGTTTTTTCCACTCTAGCTATATTTCTTTTTTGTTTGTTTGTAATAGTTCCATGTTCTTGGTTCCTTCGGTTTGGTCTTAAGATGTTCTAGGATTTATTAGTCTTCATTTTAATTTATTTACTGCTATATATATATGACCTCACGATAGAAGTAATAACTGCAAATATTTTAGTGTTTTTTTCTGGGATTAGTTCGGTGAATAAAAAATGAGGGTATATTAGAATTGTCATATAGAAGTATTTATTCATATGTCTGTACTTATAAAGTAATATTTTTGTGCGAAATATACAATCTTATTTGTGAATTAATTAAATTCTAAGAAGGAAACTATAGGTTTTTGCTAGCTGAAAAAGGCTAGCTTATAAATACTTTAGATATTAAATTTTATTTAAATATGTTAGAACCTCCCTGGGTTCCACCCTTGACACCAAGATTAATTTGAGGTAAAGAATCACCTAAAGCCATTTGTATAATAATAACTTATATTTATTTACCAGATTCAAATATTAGAAAATCTCTTGTACGATTCTCCCCTTCTTGTTATCGATTTTTTGAGGGTCAACAATTTAATGGATCTTGTCTGACTTCGTCAGACAATTAGAGGATAAGGAACAACAACAGCAACAACAGAAACTCTAATGATATAATACTTTTATGTTGCGTCAAACAAAAGAGATTTTACTTTAATATTAAATTAAACTACGAAACATGAAATTAATCAATAATTACGCGTAAGATCAATAAGGTCTACCGATATAGGAGGTCTGAGAAATACATGCAACTTTAATTATTAGCTTTCATTAATTTAAACTAATTTTATTAAACTAGCTCTTTTTTTATGCGATAATAAACTATAGTAAAGGGTGTTTTTTTAGAAGTATAGAACTTTAAATTGCATTAAAGCAACGACGTATTATTCGATTGACATGGTTTTTTTTTATTCGAAAGATAATATTGTGGCATTACATTTTAAATATGATTTCTGGCATAGGACTGCCACGGTTGGCTCGGATGTAGTCCAATCTGGACGTCCAACTTTCGATGACTTTTTCCAACGTTTGTGGCCGTATATCGGCAATAACACGGCGAATGTTGTCTTTCAAATGGTCAAGCATTTGTGGCGTATCCGCATAGACCAATGACTTTACATAGCCCCACAGAAAATAGTCTAGCGGTGTTAAATCACAAGATCTTGGAGGCCAATTCACAGGTCCAAAACGTGAAATTAGGTGGTCACCAAACGCGTCTTTCAATAAATTGATTGTGGCACGAGCTGTGTGACATGTTACGCCGTCTTGTTGGAACCACAGCTCCTGGACATCATGATTGTTCAATTCAGGAATGAAAAAGTTAGTAATCATCGCTCTATACCGATCACCATTGACTGTAACGTTGTGGCCTTCATCGTTTTTGAAGAAGTACGGACCAATGATTCCACCAGCCCATAAAGCGCACCAAACAGTCAGTTTTTCTGGATGTAACGGTGTTTCGACATACACTTGTGGATTAGCTTAACTCCAAATGCGGCAGTTTTGTTTGTTGACGTAGCCATTCAACCAGAAGTGCGCTTCATCGATAAACAAAATTCGCTTATGGAAATCGACCATTATTTTCGAAATAAAATTGCACAATTTGAAAGCGTTGTTCAAGCGTGAGTCTATTCATGATGAATTGCCAAACCAAACTGAGAATAAATCACTTGACAGCTGTTAAATCGGTCTCCATCTTGGAAATTAATGCCAATGTAAACTTCCATACCTAGAAAAAAAAACACTCTGTATATCACCTGGTAATACTTTGATATCTTCACTAGTATATTAGCTTTTAAGATTCCGTCGTAGAGTACTAGCAGTAATACTTCACTATCGTAATCCAGTTGAATCTTTTAAACTTGACTCTACTGTTGCTGGCTCAATAGCCTTCATACTTGCTAGCTTACAACGCTCTACTTAAATACCCTATCTATTTTGCATATCCCGTTCTCCTGTCAGAATTGATTGGAAATATACGTGAATTTATGATCCCCAAAAAGACGCGTAAGAATATTAGTGGAAAGGTTCCGTACAGATTCGTCACAAATATCTATAAAAAAAAACTCATTCAAGCTTTTTTCCGTACCTCCATTTGGATCATTTGACATAATTAAATTGAATTTTGATTTTGAAAAGTAATGTATAGTTAAGTAATGGAATGAATAGAACTATTTGTTCTCTTTGATAGTCTGATTCGCTTACAAAAATAGATTTTTATTCTTAAATTCACTGCAATATTGCTATTGGTAATTATACTATTTATTTAATTCTAAAAAAATGTGTTCTTTTCTACATTTGGTTTAATTTTAGAGTAAGATTTCTCTCTCTCTCTCTAAGCCTATTTTCTTAAAAAACTATTACGTGTTTCATTTTCATGCTTCAACTAGGATTAGAAAGAATCCCGCATTCAATTTTTAGTAAGGTGTGGCTGAGGGGGGTATTTAGATCAAAATTAGGAACTTTACTTTTACGGTGTATTTGTAGGGGGACAAACCACCGCGTTTCAGACTGGCGAGGAGAAGGATGAAACATTCCTCCGTTTCTTTTTAGGGGTATGCATGTTGCGGACGACCTTGTACGAGCAAGATTTCCGTCTCCAGACAAAAAAAAGCCAAAGGAGCGTTACATATCCGAGCGTGATGTTCATTCAAGTTCATTCTATAGCAAAGCGCGTCAAATGGAATTATCACTTCAAAAATTGTTCACCTAGTTACGCACCTATAAACTTGAATAATTCTTACGAATAAAAAAGCAGCATAATAATATTATTTATATTAAATCAAATACAAAATAATTCGAAATTAAGGATGAAATTACCTATTATTAATTCAAACGAGTAAAATGTAAGCGAAGGAATCTCCCATTTCAGATCGCCACTTTCTCCTAAAAACAATCTACTGATGGCGGGGATCACAATCGTTTATGTTAATTTTTATACGCTGCATTCAAGATTAAAACAAAGCATCTTCTGTGACTCACCTACTAAAAACTCTCACTGCTCCTGTCCCCTTGTGGATAGCTGACCCCGGAAGTCGTAAGGTAAAATGAACGTCCTTGGTGCTCCTACTCAGGAATGGGAAGAAAGTTACTAGTAAAAAAGGTGTGTAAACCTTTCAAATTTCATGATTTGATATACAATCCCGCCTCGAACTCTTAAGTTTTAACAAAAAAGAAAATCAACATTAAACATACAAGGTGCAAAATAAGAAGGTTAGATACGATAAATGAAATACCAAATTCATACTTAATAGTATACTTCAGAAAATATATCATTTTTTGTAACAAAAAAACTTTTTTCCCCTTAGAAATTTAATCCAAATGCCGCCTTTAGAATTGGCCGCTCCGAGCAGGAGTCCGGTTTGTCCTGCCCTAGAACCACCCCTGCTACAGGAAATTAGTTTGAGTTTTACTCTCTTTTTGGCTTCACGAGCTTCTTGTCTCTGTTTTTAGAACTTTGTGTTTATCCTTCTGCTTTGACATTTGTTCTAACATTACATTGATGGGTATGCTTGTAAGAATGCTTTAACTCAGTTTTTTTTTTGCCTTTTCTTTTTTCTCGCATTGTGTTGTTTTAGGCAAGGGTTTGAAATCACAAACAATCTTCTTTGGTGCACCGGACTCACTATTCGCCATAAGTTCTGGTCCTTCTGGAGAGTTACTATGTCTGTTTTCTACTACGAGGGTGTGAGGATTAGCACTATTATTCTCAGTTTCATCGCCAACAATATCATGGTCAGTAGACTTTGAGGCAGCAAAGTCATGTTAGCTAAATATAAGAGGATTAAGAGGCTCGATCCCACATTCTTACAAACCCTTATAGCCATTTCGAACAGTAGCGGCTTTGATGTAAACGATGCTTACAAGCTCACCAATATTTTTGTTTGTTATAGTCTGCCCAAAAGTTGTTAGTGGATGATGGCAAAAATGTCTTTCTCTGATCGACCCATTTTGAGTGTCACGTCCCCCAATCCAATGCACCTCTTATCCTAAGAAGAGATGGAAATACACGGTCGTGCGGAGAAACACACTGAGAAACAAGTGTTTACAGAATTTAATAGAATGGACAGCACAGTTTAATTCAATACGAAACAAGGGGCAAGATAACGAGCTCATCATCTTGCCCAGACTGCCTGTTTAAAAGGAAGGAAGTCGATTAATTGACATTCATTCGTGAAAATAGGTAGTACAGAGGGTGATCGGTTAACGAACACTTTCAAGGAAGATTTTTTTTGTTTGGACAACGAACATATATTCGGAGGTGATCAGGGAGACACCCCTTAAATTATGGATGAAATTTTGAGAACTGATAGAGATCTGGAATTAGAGGTGAAGGAGGATGACATAGAAGAGCTCATAATGGGACATGAAGATGAACTGACGATAGAACTCCCAGAAATTTTGAATGAAAAACACCAAGAAACACAATTATATTTGTCTCCTTCTGAACAAGAGGAAGACGAAAGAGTACCAATGCCGACATCTGCCGTTAAAGATCTTTTTAAAAAGTGGGATGATGTCAGAACAATAGTCTTAGAATGGCACCCAAACCAAGCTGATGTCAGTAGGTTGAGATCTTTACACCGACAATGCTATTAATTACTTCCGAAAAATCCTGAAAAAGAGAGAAAAGCAATCGAGATTGGACATGTTCATCAACGCCCATAAACAAAAAAAAAAAAAAAATGAAATGGACTGATTAATATGCAAGACTATATGTATGTATTATTTTTTTAAAGACTTATTAAGAATTTATACATGTTTTAAAATTTAAATTTCAGGGTCTCCAGAACGAATTAATTGATTTGACATAGAAGTCTATGGTGAATCGATGATCGGTTAACGAACAATTCGGAAAGCGAACATAGTCTCGCAGCGGATTATGTTCGTTAACCGATCACCCACTGTGTATTTAAACTATATTACTCATAAATATTAAACAGAAACGGCACATATTCCCTGTATCTGTAGGAGAGCTTATTTACACATGTATAAAAGCTATAACATGACAGCAGTAAACAGGCAAAGCTTCAAAACTAACACAAAAATAGCGTCCGGTTGACGCTGCTACTTAGAGGAAAACGGCAAATTTAAGGCTTGTATCATCTTGGTCCGGTCTTTCCTATCCAAAGGGCCTAGTAGGGAAAAAAATGCCTGCCCTATCTGGATTGGATATTATCCAGTAATAAAGTAACACACAATACATTAATATTTTATATAAATATACAAAGAGGTACAATTTTTTACTCTCTTCTCTTTTTTGCATTGTTTGTTCTAAAACTCACCACTGGATTTATTTATTTATTTTATCCCTAAATTCGGATTTATAATTTATACAATGCATTTCGTATGTGCCTTAGTACTTAATGATTTTAAAACGAAGGAGAAATGTAATGCTACGCTTCGGAAAAAGGAACGGAGTATTATATTTGTCGCACATGGTGTGTAACATCTAACATGTTTTTGTGGTAAATTCGCAAAACTTACATAAATCCTGAAAAATTTTATTTAGGCATGATTGGAAAATTTTTGTGAATAATTATATTTTTAATAAAAATTTCATTTAATTAAAAAAGGACTAATGCCATTTTTTTTTTATCAAAAATAACTATTATTGTTCAATTTGGTGTATAGTGGAAACAATAGACTTATAACAACTAAAATAGAACACATACTTTTGTCATTTCAAAGTACTTAAAAACTGTTGAAAACTGATTTCATAACAGTACGACTGTTAGTCGTCGAAACATTTCGATTTGTGTTCATTTCGTACTTGAGTTCATCCTTCAAAAAAGATATGAGCTGATCAGCTTCTGGCAAACTGAAGTTTACGTTAATATCGAAACTCAAAATCATGAAAAGTGAATGTTGGTTGCTTAAAAAGAGCAGAACCTCCTTCCGTATACGGAAAAAGTACAAAATGCAGGAAACCTTTAAATTTTGAACCATTTGATTCGAAGAAATGTATAACGACCACCGAAATCACTTTTTGTCGATTTGCATACTTGCATTCTGTTGCACTTTTGTCCCGAATATCTTGATTAAAAATACCAATCCACTTGTTTGACGATAAAAGAATGATGAGCTTTATAAGTCGCTTAAGAGTAAATGTAATTTATGATGTAGTTTACACTTATAAATATAACCTCAAATTTCACGCATAGCACTGTATAACTGAATATAAGAGCCAAATAAATATGTTATCCTTCTCTATTTCCCTTTCTCGATCAAAGCCATGACTCCGTTACCAAGCACGCTCATTGATCAAGTCAGATAGGGCGCGCTTCCATGTTTCCTTTGACACAGTGCTTCTCAAACTCTCTATACTTGCGACCCAATTTTCAATCATAATTTTCCTCGCCCCATCCTCCATATAATAACAACGTATTGGATTAATTAATAACATACTTTGAGGTAAAGCTACAATGCTACTCTCTAACTATAAACTATATAAATTATCAAGATAAATGTTAAATGTTGCATATAATTTTACGACATGCCCATAGGATCATTGGTAATTATTAGACTTGTTCTTAACTTAGTGCTGTTAAATTAATTACGAAACACATTGTGCACTACTGATACATTTATAAGTGTATTATTTCGATGTAAATGTGTTTATTTTTATTATGGCAGTGCGCATTTTCCCCACTTGCTTTCAGTATAAATTAATAATTTTTTTAAAAAAATCTTTATTTTCGACTTTCTGATAAGCACGCGCACCCCTTGTACGGTTTTCACGCCCCCCTAGGGGATGTGCCTCACAGTATTCTAAACACTGATTTAACACATTTCAGCCTTTTTTCCCGAAATCCCTCCCACAAAAAATAACTAGCAAGTGAGAGGAAACATGTTACACATCAAAAGTCATTGGAGAATCTCTGGCTATTTATTTGGGAGGCTCGAACTCACCCACCAGAGGGCTTAGAGCTACAAAATGGTCCACTGAGTAGACAGGAAAATAGAAAAAAAATATGCGTGAAAAATATAACCTAATATTATTACTATGACTTTAAAAAAACACCTGCAAAACAGCGGAGGAAGGGGGAAGACAAAATTACATCAATCTTGAAGATACGGTCAAGATTGCGAAATATTAAAACAGGAAACTCTAGCTTACTATGAATCATTGTTATTAAAAAGAGAACTTATCTACGGAAAAATTGCCTGTCTTGTGGATTTTTTAAGATATAATAATATAACTACTGTAAGAATTTCCATACAACTTTCACGTAAAAGTTAAGAAAAATGAAAAAAATATAGACTTTTCAATAAATATTTTTTGCAACATTAAACAAACAAAAGATAGCGTTTAGGGGATTTCCATACAAATTCAAAATTACATTCAATTGTAGATTGCCATAATCATGGTTATATTGCAACCTTTTATATTTATGTCTGAAATTTGGGAGAAATTATGGCGTTCGGCTTGCTTGGTGGACACGAACTGCGTGCCCGCTGAGTGTAAGGGCCCAAGAGTACGGCAACGCCTACCCCAATAGCAGCTATGCCGATCTTACCGAAATGTATGTTCAACAATTAAATCAATTGCGTAACTTTCAGTCGAGAAGCGCTATCACTTAATAAACTGTGGATATTTTTTACTTATGCGTAATGCCTTTTGTTTTTCAAGTATATTCAAATGAAATTTAAAGAAATTATGATAAGTGCTTCTTTCTTCAGAGAATTTCGAAACTGCAATTTATAAATTATAATCACTATGTATATTATTTGAAAATGGTTGTATTAACGTATTATTTTTCCTCGTTTTATTTGCAGATTTTGTTTCCTTATTGAAAGGAAGAAATTTTCTTAGAACAGCTGCCCTATTCATCAGCATGATTTTCTATAATTCAACCGTGCCAACCCTACAGCAAATGGGTCTTGTCGTGATTGCCGTTAAAATTAGCACTGATCTCGAAGTAAAGGCTTTAATGAAAAAATATGGACATGCCTCGTTTCTAATTCCCAGCAAAGAGATGCACATATTTTTAAATAAAAAAATACCCCACTATACACCTCCTCGAAAGATGTATGGATTGTTAATCAATGAATCTGAGTACAAATCACTGTCGAATGTTTCACGTTCTATTTATTTCTCTGACATGTCCAATTGTATTCCTTACCTTCATTTCAAGGAACATCGATTCACAGAAAATAACCTGCCCTGCTTGATGTGGGAAGAACTCATTTCAAAGAAGATATCCAGTTTACCACTTCCAAACAGTATAAAATCCAAACTAATGCCTTTAATGCGTTGTATTTGCTTGGAAATAGATATGTGGCACAATGAGCATGAATTTATTTTTAAGTTTCAGTGTATCGACTTTCAAAGATACTTTTGTTGGAATTCACAGGGGAAAATCGACAGGGTGAAAACCGCAAAGTCATTGGTTAACGACGAAAGTCTATGCATTACTAAGCGTTACCAATTAGCTCGTTGGTACTTTTTCTTAAGCGATGTAATCTCTCTCTGGGAAAAACTTCCCTTGTTTCTTAAATACCGAGTACAATGTGTCCCTGATGACGATGATCAAAAACTTTGGTTTCAGTATATAACAACAAAAACTTATGAAAATATCAATCAAATTTGTACCATTTCATGGAAAAATCATTTGAACTTCAAATCTCGTTTTTCATTCTTGACGCAAAATGAGAAGAAAGATTGGTTTGAATTTCACATAAATAGTAAGAGAATACATTATGATGATGTATGTCTATGTTTTTCGTTATTAGAAAAGAATGAGCAAGAAATAATTTTGAGACAATATGCTTCTGAAATTCTCCAGTATTACTTGGTTTGGCCTTTGAAAAGTGAGTTCCTAGATGTTTGGAAAAGTGTTTGTCAATACATGTCAATAGAACACTACACTGATGTATTGAGGTTTATTATATATGAAAGAATAATGATTGGGTGGAAAGACTTTGACTATGTGGGGCTATTAAAACAGTTTTGGAAGGAAATTCCCAATAATTTTATACAACATTTAGAGGATGATGAGATATACCAAAACATATTACCTGTCATTAGTTATGAACTAGACAACAGTTTTCCAAATGAAATGATTCTTGAGAACTACAAAGAAGATAATTTAAATTTTCATCATGTAGGAATTATCTACGGCATATCTAAAATGACTAGCCGCTGTGATAGATGTTATTTTAATAACGGTATTATATAGGTGAGAGAGAGAGAGATTTGATTCCATTCTACCGTTTTATACTTTTGTGTTTAAGCTAGGAATAAAGATATTAACTGAGAAATTATACTTCAAGAAAAATAGCTACTAAATATCTTATTTTTCAAGCATGCAATAAAATGAGAGAATATTTAATTTTTTATGAAACATCAACAATAAGCTCACTCTCATCTGATTTAAGATAAGACTTTTTCTTTTCTTCAATTAAATATTTTTAAAATATAAATAAAATTTATCATACTGAATTAAGACTCTCAGAATTTGAATTTATTTACTTTTTTTTTTCAAATTGAATTTTCAAAAAAAAAATTATAAATTGCTTTTTCTCAACAAGAGTATCTGATTCCACACAAAAAACCGTTGCAGTTAACATGACTCTATCAATACATTTTTCAATGTTAATTAATGTAAAGTTTGAGCATTTGTCTCGGAGCCAAATGCAGTAAACAAAAATCATATCGCCATCTGGCGTCAACAGAATCATTGTTGTAAAAAAATTTTACTTCTAACATTTGAGAGTTTACTTACAATACATGCATTCTAATAGAAGAATTTTTCCACTGACGTTCAATAAAGCGATTCAGGAATTCAAGGAATTTTACTAAGTCAGTCACAGTTTCAATTTTTGCTTTAGGCGCCCTTGGATGGTTCCTGGATAAGCTGGACTTAATCACATTTTCTGGTTATAAAATTCGATCCTCCAGTGCCAGGGTAGCCTGTACATCTTTTGCGCTCGATGCCCGAAATTGGCTTAAATAAGCTCTGCAGAGAAAACACTTTTTTATTTTTTTGTAATTCCTTTAATATATCCTATATGATCGTCATAGTTTTTTTTGTTTTTTAATATCCTATAATAGTAAATTAATGTAAAGTTCTGAGCGATATTCCTTTTTGTGCCATTGTGGATATATCCCAATTTCTAGAATATCTCAATTTTTCTAGAATCAATTTTATTCACTTTTTGGCTATTAAGTTATTTCAATCATATTGTAACCTTCGAAACAATAACCATTCAAATTTGATATTTGTGTGTCCAGCCACTTATGAGGTTCATGAGAAAATCAAAGTTTTTTACAAAAAAATATCATAGAAACTATCCATTTTCATTGCTAGTTTAATGGCTCCAAGGTCTTCTCACCTCGGATCATTTTGCAGAAATATTAAAGCTCCTCGCTCCATTAAAGAGACTAGCACTGCACTCTTTACACCGCCCTTCACATCAGTTAATGACCATTCTATCATTCCATTATCCCAATTCTGTTGGTTACTTTATTTCACATTTTTCCATTGGATTTTATTTCTATTTTAACATTTGAACGATTTCTTTAATATAAAAGTACGCCGTAGAGCAATTTTTGCCAAACTGTTGGGCACACCCCGCAGGGGAGCGTTATAACTTTGCGAGGGGGGCACGAGCATATTGAAAAGTTGAAAACAAAAGCTTACTTAAACAAAAATATTAATTTATTGAAAATAAACAAACAAAATTGCATTTTTACATAATAAAATATACAGTACACATTTACACTTGTATAATAGACTTATAAATGTATCAGTTCTGCACAATAGATTTTATAATTAATTAATTAATACACTAAGTTAAGAGCAATTGTATTAAGTATACCCCATGTGCTTATCAAATAGAAACTTTTTTGCAAAAACCAACACTTAACTTGATAATTTGTATGGTTTAATATTAATTCCAAAACTACCGATTAACAGTAATTGGATTCTCTACCCAAGGCCACCGTTTTCCACGTAGGTGCGCGTTTGGGATGTATTGCGGGGGGAGGGAATGAAAACGATTAAACATGAATAAAACCATCTCTGAAATAAGTAGAACCTTCACACACAGTCAAGGTCATTTTATTGCATTCCAACCCTTCGGAAAAATTTTCTGGATAAAAATATACAGAGAAGATCGTAGTTTGGAAAGATATATATGTATATATATTTACGTCCGAGGCATTTAACGCTTTGGCCGAGTGAGACGTTAATAAACGCCGGTGGCACTTAAAAGGTTAAAGTCGTATTGCAGCTCCAGCGTAAAAGTATTATATTATTAAATTCAATGTCTTTTTATGTATAGGGGGCACGATGAAAATTATGATTGAATATTGTGTCACAATTATTTAAAGTTTGAGAAGCACTGCCGTAGAGTAATCACTGAATGAAGCATCGAAGTCTTCATTCTATACCATAGGTTCCTAACTTTTGCCTCATTGAACCTTTGTTATGAGCTTCGGTTCGGATTTTCCCAGCGTATGTTATATTGAATTTTTCGGCAAATTTATCAACTAAATTCTTTTTGTACCACATTATGATTTGCAACAAAAATTGTTTCATTTAACATTTTTTTAAATACTTAATTTAAAATTAAGGGATGTACACAAATACATCACGCAACTTTGGGAACCTTAATGCGTTAGAATTAATTTATTAAATTGATACTTTTATGCACCGTCAGTCCAAAAATGTCTAAAATATTCTAATAATACGAAAAGGCTGAATGACTTTTTAACGCAATTTTAACTCTTCAAAACGTAAAGAATCAGAGAACACAAATGTTTTATAACACAAAATATTTATTTTTAAAGATTATTAAAATTTATTTCCCTTTTTTACTCATAAACTTAATTTGATAATATTAAAAAAGAAACAGTTTTCCATTTCATTAATAAACAGATTTCCATTATAGGTTAAGCATTTTGATTGATTGTTTTTTAAAGCACTGCTTCCTGGTGTCGGAAATGCCGCATTTTCTGAACATGAATTTTTGATCATTGAGTCTTGTTGGGCCTCTTGATCGTCATCTTAAAGGGTCTGACAAAGGTTCAAACAGATTATGGGACTTCTTCATCTGGAAATTCATTTGTTACTCCATCACTGATTTCAGATTAGTAGGTTTTAGAGTAAATCCAAAGCCTTTTGAAGACTGAGCTTCTTTTTTCCAGACTTTCGAAGAAAAGGAAATAATAGTAATATTAACACCATGAAAAACTTCTATATATATTTTTGTTAAATCTAACTTACACATAAAGTATTAAAATGTTGCAAAATTTTTCAAATAAGAATAGATATTTCACTTAATGGGTGGCAAAAAAAAGAGCAAGTTCAGATTTAAAGTTCCAAGTTCTTTGAAAACGTTAAAATAAAACAATAAAAAAGCAAAATGAAAAAGCTAAAATTTCAAGAAATATCAGAAAAAAGCATAAAACTATTGCACTTAGTGATGTTCAACATCACGAAAAAAAAATAAAAAAACGTCGCACGCGGACGAAAAAATTTACAAACTAAAAGTTCATATTCTAACATCCAGTGCACTTTCGGTACATATAAGTGCCAAAAAGTTATTCAACTGTAAAATCAATTATATTCACGGTTCATTTAAATTAATAGTCAAATCGTTTTCAAAAATCTTCATTAACATACGAAATATTAGACACTTTTTGACTTTAAATTTTTCGCAAAAAAAAATATCGATCTTTGCAATCTGATAAAAAAATCAGCTGAAAACGCAATTTCTGCTTTAAAACTCTTCGCCATCAACGCTAAAATAATTGTCACAGAACCCGTGCTGTCATATGTCCTGGAAAACTGTAATTAAAAGACTTTTTCTGCTAAGTTTTTTAGAGTATTATAAAAAATGTTTATTCGATTTAATTTTTAAGTGAGTGGTACTTATAAGTACCCTCGGTAAACAAATTATTAAATGTCCTTTTGAAAGGTGTTAAACAGCTACTTATTTTACAGATTCAAATTTCTAACTGTAACTAAGTATAGTGTTTAAAACTTAAAAAACTCATGTTAATTCAATTAAAATTTAATTAATACATACCATAACAGCAGGCATACAACAACGGTAGCAACACGAATGGAAACATAAAGGTATTACCTGATATACTTCACACGGTTGAATTGAAAAATTAAAAATAAATATTGGAGCAAAAGGTAATTATTTATGTGTTAATTTTAAGTGAACTGCAAATTAAACAAAAAAAGCTATTTTTTAGCTTATGTCTTCTCAACAAAAAAATTATGTTTGCCCAATTTAAAATCTCTCTGTATGTCTAATATCTAAAAAAAAGATTTCTTTTAGGTCAACCCCACCCCCTCCCCGTAACCTTTCTGTGGAACGACTTTTGAAAACCATCTTTTTATTTGATCTCTGCTCAGCAAAAATGATATGTTTTATAAAAATCAAATTTGTGTTTAGTAAGTTATAAAAAAGAGAATTTTTTTTTACTTATAAAATGCCTTCGCAGTTTTCTTGGATTTTAATTTTGCAAACCCTTTCTTAGCGCATCTTTATTCCATGAAAGAAACATGTCAACTAAATCTCAAGTTTTGGTTTAATATTTCAAAAAATCGGTATTATTTTTTTTTTATTTATAACAGGGGTGTCCAACCCAAATGACTTGCGTGTCATTTCGGAAAAACATTATAATCTTGTGGGCCGCACATAAAAATATATACCTTTACATCAGATTTGGAAAAAAAAATTCATTAGAGTAAAAATTTAAAGCAGAATGAATTATTATCATGGTTTTCATTATTTTGCATGTATACAGACATAGATAATATATTAATAATTATAAAATATAATAATATACTTATCAAATAATGTTTGAAATATTACAGTTGCCATTTTCTTGAAAATTACGGTGTTCCTATTGAATTGATCTTTCGTTACTCATTGTTGAAATTTGATAGTGCAGTCATTTGCAAAACGATTAAGTACACATTGTTTTCTTTATCTTGCCCATCCTGAATATATATATGTTTTTAACTTTAAAAAAACATCTCTGCCTCTTGCTTTTTGGGCACTTCAAACAGAAAAGGAGGATCAGAAATGAAAGTCACACACACAGAGAATCACGTACCATCCATAGTATAAAGGATATGTATAATGAAATTTCGAATTTATTTAAAAGTAATTTATTATAGAAAAATCAAATTTAAATTCAAATGGCATAGCTGTTGGTATCATAGGAATGTCAGAAATGAGGGCATCTTCACCATTGTAGGTCCTTTCAAAATTGTTGCCTGTATGATGTTTTTATTAATTTTTACACTGCAAGTCGCGTACAATTACACAGACTAGGCAAGTTAATATTTCGCAAATTGATAATTGGCACGCTAAATTTCAAATGCAGTATGTAGGGTGGCATCCTTTCAAAACATTTAAAGATTCTATCTGACAATGAAATGTATTGGAAAATCACAAAAATATATAATAAATAATCATAAATGAAAATTAGATGAAAATCCCCGAAATATATAAGAAATAATCGTAAGAAAAAGTAAATGCAAATCATAAAAATATGTAAGAAATAATCATAAACAAAAATAAATGCATATTACAAATATATATAATATGTAATCATAAACAAAAATTATATAAATGCAAATCGCAAAAATAGATAATCATAACAATCAATCAAATACATAACTCGGTTCGGTTCACATCCTAGGAGAGCCCACACTCTTGACGCAAATTACTTCGGTTGGCGATAATTGCGCCATCTTGGTAACCCTACTTTTAAACACTACATATGGCAACCCTAAATATTTCTAGCATTTTCGTATTTTGTGCGCGCGCATTTCGAATTTCATTTTGTCGTTGTGCTCCCGGCTGGCTGCGTGTGTGAGGGAGTATACTTTAGAATTTTTTACTTTGTTGAATGCGAAAGTTAAGAAAGAATTGATTGGTGTATGAAGGAAGGATTGATTGCTTCGAGTTATGAATGTCCTAAATGTAATGATCGGCATGACGTAACATGGTCGGCAATAAAACGCTTTCTTCAAAATCGTACCAGCCACGCCGAATGTATGTTCGACCATTACCTCGCAGAATAAATATGGCGACGCTCACACGATCATTCGCTTAGCAATGAGACCTTTAAGGCTTTTTTTAAAATCTGCTGTTACGCGGTTCCCTCCACTCGGAAAAGATTACCAATAAGAAAGTAAGTGCTGTTTTTATATTTTTTTATGTTAAATGTTTAATTTCTGTATTGTTTACATATATTTTCATTACGCATCCACCTTATCCCACTACATTCCCTTGCCGCCATTGTCGGGTTCGCTTGGATCCATATTGTTCTAGCTTGGCGCTTTTTTCGGTTTGTTGCCAAGGGTGTAGGCTCTCCTAGGATATTACCCTAGGTTAATGTAGTTCATAAAATAATACCAAACCAAAATGGTTTTTTTTTCGTGAAGAAGCTATTGCATTTGAGAAACAATGCACCTTTTTACGCCAGTAGAAATTCCACTGCGAGCGTCTTATTCATCCTTGTCATCACCAATAAAATAAATTTGTAAAAATTTATGTTGACCATTTGGGAATGGAAGCAATGAGCCAATTTTATGGTAAACTTGTCTTTTCACTTTGAAAGCTGGCATGAAATGTGCTGTTATAATTTTTGCTCCAAATGATGTCATTAGGAAACAGGAATTATATTTCCTGATATTAGAAAAAAATACTTTGATTCTGCAGTATATCCAGCAAGCCAATTTTTAATGGCTCTGATGTTTCTCTAAGTTCAGGCAATTTAATTTTTCCAGCGGCACAAAACATTCCATTTGTTTCTCCGCTAAATTTCGAGCCTTGCAATAAGGAACGCTACGTCATTGTGCCAATAAGAACATGCCATCTCAAACTATAAACCTCAGCTGGCTTGTACCGGAATGCAAGGTGATTGTAATGCTGATATATTGTTTCTTGTTCACGTCTTTCAGCCATTTGTAGCCTACTGTGCTCTCTTTGTTAAGAACGGAGTTCATCTGGTGTTGCAGAATATGACTGCCGTACTCGCAAACTTGCATCCTCAAGTCTAGTTGTACGTTGCTCTGCCACTTCCACAGCACGTATATGACCCATTCTTTGTCGGCTTGGCTCGTTCGCTGATACTCGTTCTTCCTCAGTTTGACGCGCAATCATTCGTTGCACTAATTTTGATTTGCGAATATTGCGACCTAAGTTTGATTTTCGGCAAGGCATTATTTTTATATACTGAAGCTGATTGGTTGCACTTAGAAAGAAGAAAAAATCAGACTAAACATATAAAATTGCAAAACATTAAAAAAGGTGGAAGGAACAAAAAGGAGGGGAAAAATAAAAGTACTAACGAAATGTTTAACTTCAAACGTAGATCAATTAACATAGATCAATTCCGACGCAATGGGAAACAGAACATTTCATCCATTTCATTATTTCATTCTACTTGAACAAAGTACTTCAAAGAGGTCCACTTTAGTATACAGTTTAAATTCAAATGACAATTAATTGAAAGAACAGAATTCTCACCAATTTCACTGAGAAAAAGAAAAACAAAAAAACTAAATGAAGAACAATGTAAAAATAAATTATACTCACACAAAATCAACACTATCGTAAAAAAATAGCTCAATAGCAATGAAATGTATCACAAAATAATTAAAGTGACTACTTACATTCAAAGTGTAACAGACATCTGGAAGTATCATTAATGACGCGATTAATCTAACACTACCAAATCAAATGTGTGCATCGTTTGCAATCATATATTGACTGCTAGTGCTCTCCAACAGAGTTAAGGAAGAAATATAAATCACTTATGGTTAAAGATATTTTGCATATTGAATACACAAAGAAAATTCAATTATGAACATGGATTTCACATCATAAATCTTCGACAAAGCGTTAATAATAATTGAATTCCAATCGTTACCAACAAAGTCTACAGCATATCTTTAAAATTAAGTGGCTTAGATCTAGGTATAGATTTCTTCTCACGTGGACAATTATTTTATATGTTCTAGAGTAGGCAGACCAAAATTCCTTCATGTATATGCACAGACAATGAAACAACACAAAGTATTCTCTAACCAGAAGCTTCGTAAAATATCTCATCTCACGTACTCTAGAGCAGAACCATTTTGTCAAATTTGGCTATGTTTTATTTGTATATGATAGCTTTTTGATTCAAACTAATACAGTAATTTTTTTTCTTCTGTTTAAGACTACACCTCATTTATATGTTTTCATTATTTTATGAACTACATGAACTTCTTTATGTATTTATGAAACTATTTGTTACTTGCATATTATCGCAGCATATTGGTGACATTATTTGAAACGAATCACCTGGTTGTCAATTCATTGCATACAACACATAGGAATTATGAGTTTTCAACTTGGCAAGTTAATAATATAATGGTCGATTGTTGTGATAGTACCATTATTTCTTATAAATATATTAATAATTCGCCTTTATTTTTGTTAATGATTCTTTATTATATGTTTTTCTGATTTTCTGATTTACTGAATTTTTGTTGAAAATTCTTATTTCGATATTTTCTTTTGTACTTATATATTATCGCAAACTATTAACGAGATTATTATTAAACAAAGCACCTGATTCTCTATTTAAAACATACGACACTTAGGAAATCGGTGTTGCTAAAATGACGAGTTATAATAGAGTTGGCGATAGCTGCAGTAATACGAAAGTACCATTTCTTTTATTAGTTTGAATTTTTGTGTATTTTTATTTACTTTTGTAACCTTCGTGGCATACTTTGTGGTGCACCGGTTTTTTTTTAACTAGAATGAGCCGCAGAAACATGCGGTGCAGCTAGTTATAAAATAAAATTAAATCATAAAAAATATTAAAATAATAAGGCTCAGTACTTTGCTTAAATCACGATAAACAGTTTCGTATAAACGCAAGATATATATCAGAAAATATTTATTTCATATTTCAGAGAAACATCAAACAAAATTTTTAAAATTGTCACAAATAGATAAAAAAACATCCAAGAACAATCCCATTGATTAATTTCGCCAATTTAAGACATCACGAAAAGAAAAAAAATAAAATAAATAAGTACTTTAGTGAGATCCTTTTATTTGCGGTACACGATCGAAAAAAAAATACGTAAGTACTAAAATATAAAAAAAACCCAAGATTATATATTGAATTAAAATGGGATTACTGGAGAGAAAGATAACATAGGCGCTACCAATATTCATAAGTTTAATTTCATACTATCTAAAGCAGATAACGAAAACGGAAGTACAATACTAACGTTAAATGCAGTAAGAAGAACTGAAATACCCTTATCAGTATGAAGTTTTCATTTGCAAAAATAATTAGTGAGCATCACAATTGACTGAACAGGACTGGGCATGCGTACTATTCTCAGATGAGAGTAGGTTCAGTCTGTCATCGGATTGTGGACGCCAACTGATCTGGCGCGAGAGTGGTACTGCTTATCGTCCCGAAAATATCCAGGAAAAGTGACCGATATCCGACATGCAGTATCATGGTGTGGGCCGGCATCATGATCAATGGCCGCACGCGCCTACATGTGGTTGCGAATGGGACTATGACGGGCCAACGATACATTGATGAAGTTCTACTTCCTCATGTTCGTCTTTCCGTGGTGCTGTCGGTGATAAATTTGTTTTATGGACGACAACGCAACATGTCATCGAACACTCGCTGTTCAGGATTGTCTAGACAGCGAGGGTATTCAACGTTTCGTATGGCCAGAGCGTTCTCCAAAGCTAAACCCCATTGAAAATGTGTGGGATGCTTTGGGAGGCAGTTGCTGGTTGAAACTATCCTCCGATAAACAAGAACACCCTCATCCATGCACTCACAGAGGAATGGGATAAATTGCCTCAACAGCTGCTGGATAATGTGTTGTGCAAAGTATGGTACGACGTGTGGAATGTTGCATCACACTCCACGGTGGACATATCCCGTACTGATACCTTTCTTTAAGGTGCCTGCTGACTTTTTGATGCATTGTTCCATTTCTCCGTACGCAGATCAAATGTACATTTTTTCTTTTAGATGTTTCACAGCTTTTGTACTTTCCAGAACAATAAATATTATTTATTCTAATGTCTGAACAGTGTGGCAACTATATTTTATCCTACTAGGCCTCATCTCTCGCTTAATGTTATGCTGCATAGCAATTTGTGATCCGTCCTTAGCAATTTTCCAGCAGTGTATAATCCTCGCCTTTTTTTATAAATAAATAAATAATTTCTACGTGGAATTACTGAAAAAGTGTAAGCAGTAGTTTTTTTTTATTGAGAACATTTATAAAAAACCCCGTGCACCACAAAGTATCACACGGGGGCTTACATAGAAGTAAGCGTGAAGCCCACATCACAAAGAGAAGGATTACAACAGAATCATCCATGGCTTACCCAGGATTCGAACCCAGATCCTACGGCACCACAGTCAGCGCCACTAATCATTATACCGGATGGGCGACTAAGTTATATTTTGTAAGCAAAATCATACACATACACATTCCGCGATAATACTATCCGAATGCTGCCCAAACTACAAAACAAAAGTTTAGTCATTAAAAGAATAATCATTAAAAAAGGATTTGGTCGAAAAATAATCCTAATTAAGTATTAAAGAACAAAAACACCGGATAAATATTCCAACCTATAAACATAACCATTGTAAAAAATATGTAATAATCCTGAAGAACTGCGCGTGAAGTATAAAATTTCGCCTTTAGTGAAAGGCGTGACATCATAGGACGTCATGTAACCGGAAAATCACTAAGAAATTAAATTTTAAAAATTTAGAAATATTACGAAATAATAAGCACACAAGAGCCCGTCTGGAATCAAATGCAACGGTACGTCAAAATTTCAGAGGAAATGGTCCAGTAGGTTCAGAGATTAACGGCTTTGAACACAAAAACACACATTACATTTTTGTTTATATAGATACTATACATCATATAAATATTTGAAAGATTTCACTTTTTGGATTCGAAATTCACCGGTATCTAAAATGAATTTTAATATAAAACCGAAAAGCCCTGTTCATCGAAAGGAGAGATGACACTTAATGTTGACCGAACGCTATCTTGCAACAGTTGAACATTATTTTTAAAATTTTGGAATTGCTTCTTGGGTGAATCCGTATTTTCGCTAGAAATAACATATGAATAAGAAAAATAGATTACAATTCCAATAAAAACAACAAAATTGCGATAAAACTGATGATAAAATTGGTCCCATAGTCAACGATTCATCATTTTTTTGTGAAATTAGATGTATTTCGAAACTTCTAGAAAGCTCGGGGATAATTATTTCACAACTGTTACACTTATTGGTAAACTAATTTAAATTTTGCAAAGCTAGCAGTGAAATTTATGTGTCGAGGAGGCATGAAGAGGAAAAACAGTTTCTTAAAATTGGCCTTTAATAATCAATCATAAAGTCACTTTGCTCGTTACTGGAGCGATAAAAAAAAAAAAATAAGTTCAAAAAATCAACATTACCAGAGACATCCGATTCGAACCGTCTTCTAATATTGTAAAATTAATTTCTAATCTAAAATGGTGATGCAACCTGCAGTTGCATTGCCAACCAGCCTTTCTCTCCCTCTAAGAAAGTTAAACCACTCACATACTTCTTATATTTCCGTTTTCCTTCCTTTTTTGAAAAACTAACACGAGCCGAGTTTAAATACTCGCTCGATTTGCATGGCAGTTGCTGCCAACCACAAATCACGAAACTCAAAAGATCGGGTTCGAATCGGTGTGCTTACTTTCATTGAGATCATGGAACGGGATTGGAAAAACAACACAAGGAGATCATAAAAATTTGGATCCGAATTTTTTTAAATGTCTAACAATCGGCCCCCTTTTTCCAATCTCGCACCATTATCTCTTACAAATCAGTAAATTAATTTTAATCTATAATCACATATTATACAATTTAACACAAAAATACATTTTATTCACAATCTTTATTGTAATAAACAAACTAATATTTTAATCTTAAAGAAACAATGTCTTATTCTCTAAAAAGAAATAATTTTCTACAAAATTCAAACAATTTTTCCTTTACCATGGGTTTGGTAAAAATGTCCGCCAAATTATTTTTGGTACCTATATATTTAATTTGAAAACCTTGTCGTATATCAAATTCCATAGAAATTGATAACGAACATCGATGATGTTTTGTTCTATAATTTTCTACCGGTGACTTTGAAAAACTTACAGCAGCTTGATTATCACAAAACATTACATTTTCACTTAATTCCAAATTTAAACTTTTATTATCAATTACATTCTTTAGCCAAATGAATTCCTTAGCTGCTTCTGTTAAACTAACATACTCAGCTTCCATGGTCGACAGACTAACGGATTTTTAATTGAAATTCGCCATGAAATTGGAGTTTCGTCTATAAAAGTTATGAACCCTCCCATCGACACTCGATCATCCCTATTTGTAGCAAAATCCGAGTCTGAATAACATCTTAGCTTTAATGATTTAACTTTTGAAAGTTTTATTTTATATTCTTGAGTGTATTTTAAATAACCTAATAATCTCAATAAGCAATTCCAATGTTTTATTCCTGGGTTTGCTTTGGAATTGAGATAATACATCTACTGCATACATAATATCGGGTCTTGTATCTAACAATTTTATTATTTTTCATCATATTTAATGGTATAAATCAAACGGTTTTCTAAAATTTTTATATTATCCGGATGATCAACTAAATCCCAAACTTTACGTTCCATCATTACGTTAATTTCTTTATCCATTGCATCATGCCATTTAGATGCGTCTCTGGATCTTATTGCCTGTTTGTAACTGTTAGGAATAGTTACTTCAACCATAAGAGCTTCTTGTTGCTCTGACAAATCTAAAAATCCCTGGGATTCGGTATTATCTTTTCTAAAAATTAAATAAACTAGGATCATACTCAATATTATGCCTCTTACAGTATCTCTCTATTTCGTTAAAAGATTTCAATCTGGTTGCTTCCCCTTCTATACTATAATATACGTTAGATCCAGTTACTTTCCTACCTATATTTCGAATCCACTTAACCTCCGTACTTGGGATCGAGCTATGATTATCGGAAGATACATCTGGTTTTTCAGATGTTGAGGGCATTTCCGTACTTGTCTTTGAAACTAAACGACTCGTTAATGAATCTTTTACTCTATCAAAATCATCCTCATCATCATAATAATCAGGAAGGTTTAAATTATATCCAAGGTTACTATTAGATTTTTGTCTAAAATTAATTCCCCTCTTATTTTCATCGAATCTTACATTAATAGTCTCGACTAATTTATTTTCATCTATCAACCATATCCTATAACCCTTAGTACGTTGTGCGTATCCCATCATAATTCCCATTTTCGCACGCATATCGAATTTTTTTCTAATTTGTTTTGGCACACCAGCATATGCCAAACATCCAAAAGGTTTTAGATGCAATACCGATGGTTTTCTACCTGAATATTTTTCGAAAGGCGTTTTGTTACTGTCTTTGTGACAAATTCGATTCCACGCATAAGTGAAACAAAGTAGTGCTTCTCCCCAAAACTTATGGGGAACTTCACTAGACTTAAGCAATGCTTTGATGCCATCTAGAGCGGTTAAATTGAATCTCTCCGCGCCCCCATTCATTTCTGGCGTATACGAATTTGTTACCTCATGCTTTATACCCAGTACTGTCAAGAAATTATCCATATCTTTATTACAAAATTCTAGTCCGCCATCAGTTCTAACTGCTATTACCTTTTTACTTAGAAAACGTTCTGCTCGTTTCTGAAATCTTATAAACGTATGAAATACGTCATATTTATTTCGGATGGGAAATACAGTCACCTTTTTCTTGAATAATCGTCAATTATACTCAAGAAATATTTATTACCGCCTTGGCTTTCAGTTGGCATTGGACCACAGAGGTCCATATGCAACAATTCCAATGGACGTTTTGATCTTACGGCCCCGTCTTTTGAATGAAACTCTCTTGGACTTTGCTAATTTACATGGTATACAATGAGTCTTACCATTATCAGTTAAGCGTGGGAGACCTTTTACACTATCATTTTTACTAGTTTTACCAAGTAATCGTTATTAACATGACAAAAGCGTTGATGCCATATTTCTATTGATCCGTTTTTTGTTTTAGCGGTTACATCACTAAAAAAACTAATTTCTTTACTCTTTGGAATAATATAATGATCCGGCGTAAAAAATACAAATTTTCATGGCGTGTCGCCGAGAACAATTTTATCCAGTCTTTATTAAAAACATTAATTTTACCTTTAGTACCCACAAAATGCGCACCTTTACTTTCTAATCTGGAACCGGATAACAAATTTCTCCTCAACTTAGATTAAATAAAACATCAGTCAAAGTTATTTCATGAAAACTCCCCTTATATTTTACCCGAAATCTAAGTGTACCGATTCCTTCTACGGGACAACTTTTATCCTCCGTTGCTAACGACATTTTCATGTTAGTTATCGGCTTAAGATCTAAAAAAAACTCTTGTCATTACAAAAATGACTCGTGGCAGCAGTATCTATTACCCAAAGACCTTTATCAAACTCTGTGTTAAAAAGTTTCATTTACAGTTGAACGAGATTTTGGTAGAGACTTTTTTTCTCTTTACAGTTTACTTTAAGATGCCTGTACTTATTACATACATAACACGGACCTATAGTCTTAATAGATTGTTTAACATTTTTAATAGTTTTACAGTTAAATACCTTACCACTTTTCTTTTGGTAATCATTCTCTTGCCATTTGGATCTCCATGAGCTGCAGCCGTAGCACCAGGTAACGTCTTCGACTTCTTCGAAGTGAAACTGCTCAAGTAAGCATTCTCCGCTTTCTCCAAATCTTGTTTCATCAACTGAAGACGATTGGCTTCTAATATCAGCTCTACTTCAATTTTGACAACTCTGAAGTCCTCTTCTTCCATCTGTAGATTTGTTGCACGGTAGACTGGAATTCCTAAAGAAGCCACCTTATTAATTGAAATCCTATGTACAGGTCGTCCAATTTATGACCCGCTTCTTGTAGTCTGGTTGCCGCTGTCTTTACACGAGATATGAAGATTCCAACATCTTCCCCTGGTTGGTATTTTGTTCCAAAAAATGATCTAATAGTTGAATTACTCTTGCTTTTGTGACTGGTTCGAAGTGATCTTTTAATATCTTCCATGCCGCTACTCCGTCAGTTGTTTCCGTTATCAGATTTTCAAATCTGAACTGATGTTAGTATAGATCAACGTATAACATCTATCCTTACGAAGTTGTAGATCTAATTTTTCCTTATATGTTGCCTCTTCAACAGTTTGCTCTGGCTTGGTCTGTATTATAAACTGCCAGCAACCATAATGCATTAAGAGTACTTGCATATCATGCTTCCATGTGTTCCAGTTATTTGGAGTCAACACTGATATCTGGTTGTTAAACTGCATACCTGTTACTCGATTTAGCGTACTAGCAACAGAGTTCATAAAAAATAGTTCTAGACTGGAACAATGTTTAAATAGACAAAGTTCATGGCCTGGTTCAACTGCTTAGCCTGCCTCGACACAGTACATGGACTGGGCCCATAACAAATTTGTTACACTTATTGGTAAACTAATTTAAATTTTGCAAAGCTAGCAGTGAAATTTATGTGTCGAGGAGGCATGAAGACGAAAACAGTTTCTTAAAATTGGCCTTTAATAATCAATCATAAAGTCACTTTGCTCGTTACTGGAGCGATAAAAAAATAAGTTCAAAAATCAACATTACCAGAGACATCCGATTCGAACCGTCTTCTAATATTGTAAAATTAATTTCTAATCTAAAATGGTGATGCAACCTGCAGTTGCATTGCCAACCAGCCTTTTCTCTCCCTCTAAGAGTTAAACCATTCACATACTTCTTATATTTCCGTTTTCCTTCCTTTTTGAAAACTAACATGAGCCGAGTTTAAATACTCGCTCGATTTGCATGGCAGTTGCTGCCAACCACAAATCACGAAACTCAAAAGATCGGGTTCGAATCGGTGTGCTTGCTTTCATTGAGATCATGGAACGGGATTGGAAAAACAACACAAGGAGATCATAAAAATTTGGATCCGATTTTTTTTAAATGTCTAACAACAACAAAAAGTCAAGAAAACGATTAAAAAAGACACCTAGCCAATGTAAAATCGATAAACAGAATAAATTATTCAATAAGAATCATGATAGCGACTGTGTGTTAAGGTATCCGACTACTTGTAAAAAACTTTCTTAAGAAAAATGGACGCATGGAGATTTTTGTGGTTTTACATTTATTTAGAACATTTTAAGAAAAAAAAAGGCTAAAATTAAGAAAAAAAAATAAATTGTTTTGACTAAAGTGGGAAAGAAACGGATAAAAATTGACTAAAAATTACATAAACGAGTTTCCTTTCTGTATAAACAGCAAATGAACAAATTCTCAATTTTTTAAATTTTGATATATTACTTTGCTATTCCTTTTTGAAATGAAATTCAGGATAAGAGAAATTTTAATTTTTACAAAAAATGGAGCACTTGATTTTAGTTATTATATGAAATTGCTTAAAAATCAGTGATTATATTCACTTCAAGAACTCTAAATTTTGTAATAAAACAGTGATTGATAAAATCTGAAGTTCAAAAAACTTCCACTCTGTTATACAGAACATACACAAAAAAATTTCAGCAAATTATTTTTAAAACTTTTGAGCAATCACTGTCCCCGTTTGAGTTTTCAAAAAAAAAAAAAAAAACACACATTTCAGTAAAAGCATTTTAAAGTTTGACCTCTTATGTAAAATTATCGCATCTGCTTTTACTAAAACACTTGTAATTTTTTGTTCTAGTGAATGGAAAACAAAACATTTGGTATTTTTATGAAGCTAATAAGATGACCTATAAAATAAAGTGATTAAAAAATGTGTCCATTTTTTAAAGAAATCCTGATCCTAGGGTAGTCGGATATCTTAAATTGGACCGTTATTGTGACATTGGATTGTTCTGTCGGATGACAACTGTAATGTTTTTTAGTGATAAAAGAGACTTAAATCAAGGGAGAAGTGCAATTTCCCACTCATTGAGATACTGCTCGGTATGTGTTACACTATGTAGAAAATAATTTAGGAGAGGGGGGTGCCAGCTCAGGTGCCGTCCACGTCACTTGACCATGGTTGAAAATTACGTGGTCCGTCGCCAAAAGCCCTCGTGTAGCTGAACAGTGCGACGTTAATATTCATTCAATCAATCAATGTAGAAAATAATATCTGCGTGTCACTTTACGAACTACCTCGATCACACCCATACAAGTGAAACGTGACACATCTGCAACAGATTAAAAAAGGTTAACACATAAAAGGTGGTTACCTACTCAAGCAATGTTGTTAAGGGAATACTTTGTTTTTGTTAACATATGCATAGTACAAGTAATATTCCTTAAAAATGTTATCTCTTATTACTTGTAATTGAGTTCTTATATTACGTAAGTTAATCTGGCCATAAGTTTAATAAATAATCCTTATAAGAAGATTTCTCGGAATGGGAGTTTTGAGTATTATTCTCATTATAAACGAAATATTCCGTTTTTTTTCCTTAGAAATAAATTTTTCTTCCCGTATTATGCCAGTGGCAGAAAATGGTATTTTTAAATAAAGAATAATTGAAAGGCTTGAAATGGTATATTCATTTCCGTGAATACATTTCATAAAAACTTTAACAATGAGTGTTTTCCAAATAGTCGGTATCAGAATAAATTCTCAAAACATTAAAAAGTTAACAGTATATTACGTATATCTATCAAAAGTACAGAAAGGAAAATATCCAGGAAGAAATGATATTTTCATATCGAGAAGTAATTACTTATTAAGTCTAAAACACTTTACTGAAGCACTTGTCATTATTGAAATACATCGTTCTAACAGTTCCTTTAAATTTTATTAATTTTCAAAACAGGATGATATTTTATAAATTCACCATAATAAATATCTAATCCACACATTCATGAATATCAATATCATCATGTTATTTAAAAATAAATTTCAATTTTATTTAATATTATGTAGAAATATTACACTTAAAATTTTAGAGGAATTTACAAAAATATAACAGAACTTAACATTTTTAAAGAAATAAAATACAGCGAGAGAAAATAATCCCTTCCGTATTAGCAGAGTATATGCTAATATTCATCTTAATATATTCATCTCTAATGCTACTTTCTGAGAGATTAGAAAAAAATTTCAAGATCTAGAATTATAACAAAAAAAAAGTTATTTTTTTTGGTCAAGAATATTACCTTAGAGCTATAAAAAGCATTATAGGTCATTCCAAATAATACTAACAAAATAAAACTGACATAATCAAAAAATGAGCACAATCCGTTACGAATATATATAAATCGCCATTATATCGAAATAATTGACTCAAAATTACAAAGCTATTGATTATGATGCTGAGTACGTTTAAAAAATGACTTACTTTTTACAATGACTTTGCACGAAGCTCTTTTCAAATTTCAAAAATTCAAATTTCCAGATATTTCTAGTGAATACATATTTATAAAAATGCTTTCTTTGAAAAGGAATGATAGTATTCATCTAAAAACTTAGTATTTTATTTGCGATGAGTTCGTAAATGTTTGTTAAAATTTTCACTACGACAGAAAGCTTTATTGCATACTTCGCAAACATATCGCCTTTTACTTGTTATGAGAACATAAATGTCTCTTGAAATTTCCATTATAAAAGTAAACCTTGCTGCACTATTCACAGGTATAAGACTTTTTTCTTGTTATGAATACGCATATAATTGCTTAAATGCCCACTTTTATAAAAAGCCTTGTTGCACACTTCACAGACATAAGGCTTTTCCTTCTGATGAATACGCAGATGACATTTTAAGTTGCCAATTGCACAAAAAGACTTGTCACACACTTCACAGACATAAGGCTTTTCCTTGGTATGAATTCGCAGATGACGTTTTAAATGGTGATTTTCAGAAAAAGACTTGTTGCACACTTCACAGACATAAGGCTTTTCCTTGGTATGAATTTGCAGATGACGTTTTAAGGTGCTATTTACAGAAAAAAAAGTGTTGCATATTTCACAAACATGAGGTTTTTCCTTGGTATGAATACAAAAATGTATTATTAAATGACTAATTTGACGGAAAGTCTTCTTGCATAATTCACAAACATGAGTCTTTTTGTTATGAGTGCGTCTATGTGACCATAATAATTTCGTTTCGGAGAAAGTCTTGTGGCATATTTCACAGATATAAGACTCTTCATTTGCTTTTGCATTCAAGAGATGATTAAAGTTGTCATTTTGAGCAAAAGACATCTTCCACAAAGAAACTAGATAAACGTTCCTTTTAATATTCACCGCAAAAAGACTAGTTTTTACACGCTTCTTACGAATATCGTTTTATATTTCCACACTTTTGAATGAGAAAAATCCTTTAATGCGATACTGAAACAGTTATTGAGTTTCTTCCGTCTTCATATAGTATTCTCTTTATGAAATGCAATTTAGTATACATCACAAGATTAAATGGAATAAAGAATTAGAACACAATTTTCTTCTCAGTTTTTCAAGAGCTTGGGTGGATAACTGATAGCATTTTTGTAAATAAAACAAGTTGAAGACATGCATGATGAATATTTTCAAAATAAACTTCACGTAGATTTCTTAAATTAATAATAGTTTTTAACGACTTGTAAATATAATTTTAATATACGAAATATATTAAGCTACGCATCCAGTATAAGGTCAATGACGCTGATTGCTGTGTCGCAAGAAGTGGGTCCGAATATCTGAGAAGGCATGAAGGCTTGTAAATGTACAGTGTCTTCGAGGCAGGGCCGGCTAAACAGCCATTGAACCCCAAGGTCTTTCGTGTGGTTGGTGGATGTGGAAGGAAGAATGGTGTCCCCGTACGACCGCTAGGGTGTTCTCCCTCAAAATTAACGTGGAACCGAGCCAAATCTCATGGTGGATAAAGCTAACACCTAACGACAGGGGGTACAATCTAGCTCTTTGAAGTGAGGAATTTTGTAGATCTCGATTTGGCACTGCCGATCAGATGGCAGTAGCAACAACAACATATTTAACAAAAGGAATTTTATCAAGAAGGCTATGTAATTCATTGGAGGACATTTCAAAGGGAACATGGAACCCGTTATTTTTCTTGTGTGTGTGCATGTAATTAGATGCATTTTTTACCTGCGTGTTTCATATATATTGAGGTAATTTAGCATAACTTGAATATAATTACAGTGGTCAAAAAAGTATTCGACATGCAATGATTTCTGTGAATATGGATAAGTACCTTACTATGCCAAATAAAACGAAGCCATGTTTCGTTATGTGCTATTATATCTAATGTAGAAGTTTTTTTGTGTTTAATAAACAAACCTAAGCAAAAAAATCCTCGTTATAATTTTTAAAAGTAGTTTGGCAAGCAAACTAAGTATTCGACATAGGAGGCTTTAATAATTTTTTACCGAGAACCAAAATTACTATTAAGTGTGGCTGCAAATTTTTGTATCATTTTGACTATTTCTGACGATATTTAGAAACTTTTAAGTGGGCAAGATGGGCCTAAAACAAGAAGAATTGTCATTGTAAATTAAGAATTTAATCATAAACCACTTTAAAAATGTTTTATCTGAAAAAGAAATTTTTCTGCTATTATAAATAGGCAAAGAACAAGTGTACCTTATGTAATTAAAAATTATAAAGAGGAAAAACAAACGGTTGGTAACGAGCCAAGATCTGGTTGACCAAAAGAATTTTCCGAAGCGGTGGAGCAATGGCTTGTTCGTGAAATTAAAAAGGACCCCAATACCATTGCATCAAATTTAGCAAAAGATACCAAGGATTATTTAAACATAGATGTTAAGCTCCAAACTGTTAGAAATTACCTGCATAATAAAATAATTAAGGCTAGCCATAATAAAATAATTGAAATAAGCCATATATATATATATATATATATATATATATATATATATATATATATATATATATATATATATATATATATATATATATATATAATATAAACCAAGTGCAAAAAACTGAATTTGCTAGAAAATATGCATACAAAACAGTAGAATTCTGACACAGTGTAATTTTTGCAGACGAGAGCAAATTTAATCTTTTTTGGATACAATGGCAAAATTATAGTGTACAGAAAACGCAATGCTGAGTTGGAAGAACGAAACATGGAGTCTACAGTAAAGCACGGAGGAGAAGGTATAATGGTTTGGGGGGTGAATGGAGGCTTCAGGAGTGGGAAATATTGTTGTAACTAATGGCATAATGGAACATCTGTATTACATAAAGTGTTTTAAAAGAAAAGTTACATTTTATTGCTGAGAAACTGGGAATGGAGGAGGACTACCAGTTTTACAAAGTCAATGACCCCAAACACGTCGCTCAAAATACAAGGCTTTGGCTGTTATATAACTGCCCCAAAGTTATAAAAACACCTGCCCAAAGTCCAGACCTCAACCCAAGTGAGCATCTGTGTAGCATATTAGGAAAAATATTAAGTGAGCACCATTTTTTCAACAAATGTCAAATGGAGGAGATCCTTAGAGAGGAATTGTCCAAAATTGATCAAGAGGTAACAGAAAATATGGTCAAATCGATGCCACGCCGTTTAAAAGAAGTCATACGTCGGAAAGGAAGATCTACTAGATATTAGTTTTATATTAATTGTATTTTTTTCATTTATTTTTATATGTCTTGTCGAAGGCTTTTTTGCTTGTATAACTGTCTTTGAATGTAATAAGGGTGATTTTGTTAATTTATTACACTTTAATGAATTGCAAAATATATTGCATTTAATACTTAATGATTTTTAGCTTAAAATCAATAAAAATTGTTTTATTTTTTCATACAGCAGTGTTTCTCAAACTTTTAATACTGGCGACCCAATTTTCAATCGTAATTTTTGTCGCCCCCTGTACAACAATAATGTATTTACTGCAATTTAAAATGCACTTTCACGTTAAAGCTACAATGCCATTTCAAATATAAACGGCATAAGTGTTAAATTTTGTATATGTTACTTTTAAGTAAAATATATTTTAAGAAAATTACTTAATATATATATTACTTACTTATTATTATGTTATTTTTGTTTCTCTAATTTTTAATTGGAACAGATCGCAAAATGATGTATTTAATTAAAGATTTATTTCCTTCAGCATTCATTTCTCAAAGTACAAATGTCATTAGAAAAATAGTCTAGTCAATGTCGCTCTCTATCGTATCCATCATCTGACATCTGACATTATCAGGTACGTTTGCGTGAGTCTGGGCAACCTATCGGACGTCTGCGCAAAACATGTAAAAATGCTTTTCCTCGTACAATTCCAGTCAGTTTTGGTCGACCCGATACTTATATAGTGATGCGACGCTATTTTAAACTTAATAAATCTATTATAAATCTTTGAACCCAGATTCCTAATTTCACATCGCAACATGACAATTAATTAAGTTAACTAATTCTAAAATTAAAACACTCATCTCACAATAAATTATACACTGATCGTATAGTTTTAAAACATTATTAAATTTATTTTGAAGCACAAATATCTGAAATTTACTTCACTACAAGATTAAAATTTAACTTAGCTTGACAGAGGGATGAAGCAGGGTAGGAGAATGGACATGGTTGACGTCCGGAGTATCCGCGGAAGTTTATTTTGTGATTCTCTAGCTCTGGGATTGGCTCTGTCTGTGTCTCTCCGTGCGTCTCAAACTCGGGGTGCGTCCCCTTTTATTTTACGACTTTTCACCTAAAAATCCTAGAGCGGACTCTTTGTTTTGTCCACTTAATTGCCTCTGATGGGTCCAGAACAGGGTTACAGCATAGGGTTTATTGCACTTTCGGAAGCGCGGGAAATCTGTTGACGCACCTCGCAATTTATGGGTCTAGTGACCCCAGGCGTGGGAACTTTTTGGCACTCCCTTGTCGAAGGAATTCCAACCTCCAGTGAGGGGAAAAAGAAACGAATTCAAAAAAACTGAATTTGAAATTTTAAGGTCTGCTGAATAATTCGTTGGCCTCCCATCACTCCTCCCCTCTCTCAAATACGCAACATAAAAAAAAAAATTTCACAATAACGTATAAACAGAATTGTCCCATCAGGAGAAAAACGGAAACACATCAATTCCTTCCAATCCTTGAACGATGTCATCCACTGGAGTCCTTCAACGATAAATGTCCCATCAGGAGAAAAACGGAAACATATAAATTCTCTCCAATCCTTGAGCGATGCCGTCCACAAGGAGTCCTTCAACTATAAATGTCCCATTAGGAGAAAAACGGAAACACATCAATTATCTCCAATCCTTCAACGATGCCATCTACTGGTGTCCTTCAACTATACGACAGCTCAGCCATCCTGTGGCCCCGACGGGTGGTGAACAAGTAGCTGATGCATGCTGTAAGAGAAAGAATTGTCTCCTAGTGAAACCATATTAGTCATGAAACCAAAACCAGTGTATAGAAAGAAAAACTTGTCCCCATTTGACTTCCGCCGAGACTCCAAGCACCAATCGCGTCATTCCTACAATTTACAATTGAAAATGTAACAGAAAGGAAGAAAAAATTATAAAGTAAATTCCAAAAATTAAGTCCCAATTCCGTTAGCGGTGAGAGGGGAAAAATAACTACTAACAACTACAATTAAATTCATGTTACGAACAAATAATTGTCGAATGGGTCACCAAACAATTCACAAGGACAACATATATGAAAAAACGAATAGTAATAATCGAATAATCACAAAGAATCATGTGCCATTAAATCATAAAAAAATAAGACGAAGTAACACATAGTAAATTCAAAAATTGCATGTATAACAGCTTCGATACTCACAATAACCACACATACGAGCATCGAACAAAATACTTTGTGATAAGAAATAAGTACAAGTGAAAACATATATAATCAATACAAACGTGGCACTAAGAAACAGACATCTCATAATCGTATAACATCGAAATCCTGATACGACTAATATGATGTGCATGTATCAGTCCACAAAAAAATTATTACTTTAATCTTTAACAGTACTCAAAGCATAAGAAATTGCAATGGTTCACTAAGAGCAACGATAATAATCTTCCGTAAAAATAATAAATAAAAGCTAAAAATTATTATAAAATAAGAAAATTAGAAATTCAAGCGAATATTGCACGTAGGTGAAGAAAAATAAAATAACCTCCAAGAATGCATAATAGCCTAAGAAATTTTAAAAATTCACTACAAGCATTGTTTACAATTTAAAACTAAAAAAAAATAATGTAATTAAATTCAGATTTGCAAATTAAAAATCTATAAATTGAAGCGAATAGTGTACACGGTAAAAAAAAAATTTATAACCTCTGAGAATGCTGAATAGTCTAAGAAATTTTTAAAAAATTCACTACAAGCATTGGTTACAATTTGAAATTAATAAAAAAAAATTAATGCGATTAAATTTAGAATTGAAAACTATGAGTATGCATTTGATCAGGATGCATCCCCAATGTTTACAAAGGCAGAAAGGAGTGGGGAAATTGCAAATGCTATCCCTGCGCAAACGATTTGCTGCATGCCGCAAAACGCCAATACAAGAAACAGAATGTACAATCAAGACAAAAAAAACCCATGCAAATCCGATTATAAAAAAAACTATATCGATTAATACTTTTAAAAAAAAATTTGAGAGAAAAAAAATTTCTTCTACATTCAAATACATGCGAATTTCCATATTGAGAAATGAATTCCAGAAATCGCACATGGTTGACGCCCGGAGTCTCCGCGGAAGTTTATTTTTGTGATTCTCTAGCTCTGGGATCGGCTCTGTCTGTGTCTCTCCCTGTGTCTCAAAATCGGGGTGCGTCCGTTTTATTTTACGACTTTTCCCCTAAAAATCCTAGAGCGGACTCTTTGTCTTGTCTACTTAATGTATCCGACTACCCTAAAACCATGATTTTTTCAAAATTTGCAAATTTTTATGACATTCTATAGACCATTTTATTAACTTAATAACAATACCAAGTACTTTTTTATTTTCCCTCCACTAGAACAAAAACTACAAGCGTTTTAGTAAAAGCAAATGCCATAACTTTACTCAAGATGTCAAACTTTAAAATGCGTTTTACTCGAAATGTGTTTTTTCGAAAACTCAAACGGGGACCGCGATTGCTGAAAAAGTTTTGAAAATAATTAGCTGAAATTTTTTGCTTATGTTCTGCATAACAGTAGAAGTGTTTTTGATCTTCAGATTTATCAATCACTGTTTTATTTCAAAATTTGCAGATCTTTATGTGAATATAGTCAATGTTTTTTTAAAGCAATTTCGTATAATGACTTAGATAAAGTGCTCTAGTTTTGTAAAAATTAAAATATCTCTTATCGTGAAGGTCACTTCAAACAGGAATAACAAAAGTAACACATCAAAATTGAAAAATTGAGAATTTGTTCATAAAATCTTTGTACAGAGCGGGCCCCGTTTATGTAATTTTTTTCGTACATTTTTACTAGTTTTTTCCCATTTTAATAATAATAATTTTTTTTTTTTTACCAATTTTATGATTTTTTCCTTAAAATATATTAAATAAATATAAAATCACAAAAGGATCTCCATATCTCCTTTTTTCAAAAAAGTTGTCGCAAGCAGTCGGATACCTTAATTGCCTCTGATTGGTCCAGAACCAGCGCAGAGTTACAGCATAGGGATTATCGCACTTTCGGAAGCGCGGGAAATCAGTTGACGCACCCCGCAATTTATGGGTCTAGTGACCTTCAGGCGCGGGAACTTTTTGGCTCTCCCTTTGTCGAAGGAATTCCAACCTCCAGTGAGGGGAAAAAGAAACGAACTCCAAAAAACTGACTTTGAAATTTTGAGGTCTGCTGAATAATTCGTTGGCCTCCCATCAATAGCTGCCGAATCTAGCTTGAATGTACATTTTTTTAATTTGCACGTTAATTGTAATTCACGTTAATTAAGTATTTACGGCAGTAGAATAAAACAAAATCATACATACATTTTTAAGTCGTAAGCAAACATTCGACGATAATAAAGGATCAACAAGTGCACAGACGAGCATGGTTCCGAAAATTAAATCAAGGCAATATTCTCAAAAATACTTAAATTTTGGATTTACCACTACTGAAGTAAATGATGGGGAAAAAGCCCCAGATCGTTATGTGTTAAAACTTATAAATCTGAAGAACAACATGTGAAAGTTGTTTTTAAAACCATGTAAAATAATTTAGCCATGTTGGCAAAGAATTTTAAAAAGTATTTTCTTGACGAGGACAACTTGATAGCAAGTTACGAAAGGATTAGAGATATATTTCAAGATACTCCAGAAGGGCTCTCAACTTCCGAATAAGAAATCTTCAAAGATTTCACATCCAGTGAAAAATTAAAAGACAATTTTGTAATAAATCTTTCTTTGAATATTGGGTAGAGGTGGATGAGGAATTTTCTGCACTGAAAACAAAAGCACTTCGTATACTATTACCATTTTCAACATCCTATCTTTGTTAAAAGAATTTTCTGCGGTGGCTGCTTTGAAGACAAAATATAGATCTCAGCTAAATATAGAAAAATAACTCAGAGTGTCAATTTCTGATATTAAACCTTTCCTTGAAAAACT
>BMAU01002138.1:0-113223 GCA_019973935.1 Trichonephila clavipes
AAGTGTGAAGTTATAAATCAATTAATCAAACCGCTAAAGACCCACTGTACAGATGGCGCCGATGTTTGTTAAATCTCTCGAAACTGAAACGTCTTTCCATTTCTGTGTTGAGGAAGTTAGGATAGGGTGGTCAGCTCAGGTGTTGTCCTCGTCACTTGACTTTGGTTCAAAATTAAGAAGTCCAACGCCAAACGCCCTCGAGTAGGTGACTGGTGCGCTTTGATATTCACTCACTCAATCACTAAAGGATCCAGCCAATGAAGAATTTGAAACATTCTCGAAGATATTCATGCAAGACAAGAGGCTCTTAGTTTCCAAGAAAATTTTATTTAATTGATTTAATCTGCTTAATTCACGTAGTCTTAGGAAGAAACAATACACGACTAGAGCTGGAGTTATTCTTTTGATCATGGACATATTGTAAGTGATATTAGTGCCTGTGTAGAAATTTATTTTTGTTCTCAAAACCACAATATAATTAAAAACCTCACTCCCATTTCATTTAAATCATATGGGTACGCTATCTTAGTGGTCATGCTCCTGTCCGGCATGCCATGAGTTCGTGGCAAGTGCCACTTTTGACCCGCCATGTAGAATAGCTGATGCACGTGAAATCTGTCTAAACTGTAACTTCTCCCGCAGGATTGGCGTGGAAAGAGGGGAGCCGGCTCAGGTGTGGTACCCGTCACGAATGCGTGTCAAAATTACGAGATCCATCACTAAAAGCCCTCGTGTTGCTCTTTTAAAAATCATAGCAAATCCAATAGTGAATAATTTGATGTATTAAAGAAAGTATATTTTAGATTTTGATTGTGCTTTTACGCACGTGCCATTAAAAAGACTCTTTCTTTTCCAGCTAACTGAAGAAAGAAAAAGTTTGACTCGTTTTAAATTCATTTGAAGCTCTGACATTCAGGATTTCTCTTTTTAGGTTTTAGTTTCAAAGGACGTAAAAATTCTGACTTCGATTTTAGTATAACGTTGAAAGGAAGCAAGTTATGATGAAAATATATTTATAAAACGCTATTCATGTTCAGTAATGTAACCTGCCTTTTGTTTTTTCGATTTATAAATAAGTATTTACGAAATAGAACAAGAGGTGAAGCTTTCATTTTAAAATTAGCAACATGGCTATTCCTCGAAATGATATTTCGAATCAACACGTGGATATTCTTTCCGATAATAAGCCTCATATTTGTGAAATATGTCATATGACTTTCCCTCAAGCTATTGACTTGAGAGCACATTTGCACCTTCATAGCACCGAAAAGTTTTTTTCTTTGTGATATTTGCTAGCTGATATTCTCATATGACAATGATTTGAAAACACATTTAACAACTCATACCAATAAAAAGTCCCATACTTGCGAACATTGCAACAAGACTTTCTCTCCATCTCCTCTTTTAGGAAGACATCTGTTTATCTCTACCAAGGAAAATCATCACATTTGTGAAATATGCAACAAAGCTTTCTCACGAAGTGATACTTTAAAGGAACATTTGCGTATTCATACCAAGGAATAGTCACACAGTTGTGAAATATGCAACAAAGCTTTTTGAGGAAGTGATACTTTAAAGAAACATTTGCGTATTCATACCATGGAAAAGCATTATGTTTGTGAAATATGCAACAAACCTTTTTCACAGAGGTGTACTTTAAAAGAATATTTGCGTGTTCACATACCAAAGAAAAACCTTATGTTTGTGAAGTGTGCAATAAAGCTTTCTCTCACAGAGGATATTAGAACACTCACTTTCTTATTCATACCAAGGAAAAGCCACATATTTGTGAAGTTTGCAACATAGCTTTCTCACGAAGTAATAATTTAAAAGAACATTTGCATATTCATACAAAGGAAAAGCCTTACAGTTGTGAAATATGCAACACATTTCTCTCCCATAGTAATACTTTAAAAACACATTTGCGAATTCATACCAAGGAAAAGCCTCATGTTTGTGAACTATGCAACAAGGCTTTCTCACAGAAGTGTACTTTAGAAGAACATTTGCGTATTCATTTCAAGGAAAAGCCTAATGTCTGTGAAATATTCAACCAGGCTTTTTCTCAAAGTGGCAATTTAATAAAAAAACATTTGCTTATTCATACCAAAGTAAAGACTCACTGTTGTGAAATATGCAACAACGTTTTCTCCCAAAGAAGTACTTTAAAAAGACATTTGCGCATTCATACCAAATAAAGTATCATGTTTCTGAGGTGTGCAATAAAATTCTCTCCCACAATGGTGACAACATCCGAGTATTCTTGTCAACTGCAAATCTTAATTTAAGGGTATTCAGATCTAAATACTTTTAAATATAGAAATTTATTAAAAATGTACGCCCTGTTTGATGTCCAAAGTGTTTATATATTTTTTAAAAAAATATGGATATTCATACATAATTCATAAGTTTCATACTAAGAAATAAAACCAGGTATATGGAAAAGCCAACAAATTGATTATAATTTTGAGCTTTTCATTCATTTTGAAAGAAATGTGAACATGGACTTATTCCTAGAATATTAGAATTATACTTTTCTTGGTGATTTTATTTCAGTTTTGTATTCTAATGCATTAAATAACTAATTTTATGACGTGAGTGTATCACTTTAGACAAAATAAATTTTATTGTTTTACTGGAAGAAACATTTCTTGTGAATTTTTAAATCGAGCACTTTATTCGCACATTCATTTAATCTCTGGATTTCGATGCAATACATGACATATTTCTGTATTTTACGAGTGAATCTTTAAGATATTTTGTGAATTTAAAATGAAGCTTTTTTTGATATATTTAACTCGCTGTGTAGGGCAGCGATGCTCATTAAATCTTTCGAGAGATGAAACGTCCTCGCGTTGGTATGGTGTGGAAGTTCGGTCAGGGGGGTACCAGCTCAGGTGTCGTCCATGTCACTTAACCACGGTTCAAAATTACTTGGTCCGTCGCCAAAAGCCCTCGTGTAGCTGAAAAGTGTGACGTTCATATTCAATCAATCAATCATTTGATATATGTAGGTAAGTTCCATTGTATGCTCAGTATATTCAGAACGACAAATTAGAATATTTTACACAAATAATTGAAATACGTTCTCCGAAGTTCAGGAACATAATCTCTCTATATTTTATTTGTATGTGTTTACGTTTAAATATATCAAAATAGTAAATTTTCCTCCATTTACATAAACTAAATTTAATTATAAACGTCATAAACGTCTAAAACTTGGATAAAATTTTAATGGAAATTTAAGTTACACGTTTATATATATATATATATATATATATATATATATATATATATATATATATATATATATATATATATATATTATTAATGGATATATTTCTGATGGTTATATTTCGCAAATACAAATATTTTTTATTTTTTTTCATCTTTAAACAATATGTTTTAAAAGTAAAACACTTGAATTTTGAGAAAATTATAGAATGGAATTTCATGTTAAAACTTGTATAGTTTTTTTTTGTCAAAGTATAGTAATTTATTCGGATTTGATCTGAAAATACCACTTCTCTGTATAGTATGTTCAGCCTGGACAATTTTCTTATTTTTTTTTATTTTACAGGTATATCTAATTCCCCCCCCCATTTTTTGAAAACTTATTCAAAAAATGTAAAGTCGTTGGAAAATTTAAGGCTTTATTTTTTAGCCTATTCTTGATTCACAGAGCTTTAAAAAAATGAAAATGAAGATGCATGTGTTGGTGTACTTTTTTTCAGATAATATTCAAATAAGAACAATGAAAATTTTTTTTATATTTAAGAAGTTTTCAAATACTGTGTTCGACAAATATCTTAAAAATAGCTTTTCGAGGAATTTAGAAATTTAGATTTAGATAATGGATGCATTATTCTTTTTTAGGTGAACTGGAATTTTCCATTTATTTTTCTTTCATGGTAGGAAGTAGGAAAATATCACAACATAAATGCAATTAATATATTTCTCGCTAAATTTCTAAAAAAAAGATACACACCAAAATTTTAATTTTTTAAATTTTATTACACACAAAATATTAAAACGTAGCATTTTTAATGAAAAGCAAAAGTAATTTATATATATTTAGAAATATGCTTTGTGATATATATATTTTCTCTCACTTCTGGGTTAATCATTTCTCTCAACGTTCTTCTCCCATACATATGTCTGAACCGAAAACAGAATCAATTCCTCAAACGCACAACACTCTTTCTTGTTAAACATGTTTTCGGGATTCTGACTTTTTACACCTTGAGAGCAGTTTTACACATTTTCGAATGATTCACAAAAACGAATTGAGGCTTAACGAAAAACTTGAAAAATAATGAAAAAGCACCCCTTTAAATGTTCAATTCCTGATACAGGTACATTTCAGAGAACAGTATTTCGTGGAAAAAATATGTTTTTCTTCAAGAAAGACTCGAATAGTACGCATTCCCTGAGGATTAAAGGCTGATAAAAAAACAGGAGCGAAAGTCTTTTTCTAGATTATAGGATATCAGAAGTGTTCCAAGGAAGTGGGGTGGAGGTGCCTAAAAGGACAGCAGAGAAAACTCGGATTATCAAAGCCGCTATCAAAATTCGCAGTTGACTCAGGTTTTATGTTGGGGGCAATATCGAATAATAAGGTTACAATATAGGATTAGGTGGCGTATTACTTAAGTTTTCAATGATGACTAACTCTGGTAAATCTTGAGGAGCTACATGAATCTGTACAGAACAATATTTATTGTTTTGGATGGAAGAAACAAGGATGGAAGAAACAAATGCATCTATCAGAACTGTTTTCCATTTGACACACACAATAGACCAAAACTCTATCATAAATGTGTTGAATCCGGATTTAATATCAAGGCAGCCTGATTTCAATCGGAGCTTTTGAGAAAATTCTATTAGTAAACAAAATGGATCTAAAATTGTTATTTTCATTTCACGAGTTTTGAGATTTTTAAAGGTGAATTATTTAAAGTTGACAACATATTTCTCCTTTTTTAATAATGTAAAATCAATTACAATTAGCATGTTACATCATAAATAAGGCCCTCGTAACCTTTTAAAATCTAGCTTAAGCAAGTAAATGATTCTATGTATATTTTTCAATTACTACTATTAGTTCACAATCTTCCTATATATATATATATATATATATATATATATATTGTGAGTAAAGAAATTTTGTTAAATGAATTTTTGAATGATACTTTTCTTATGTATTTGTTTTAGCATTTTTCTATTTTTCTTACATAATTATTTTGTGATTTTGTGATTTTTTCTGCATTAAGAGTTTTGGGAGAGTTTGTTACATAATAGTAGTGATTGGTTTTATCATGCTCTCTGAGTTATCCATACTCTGAAGTTTTGTTTATTTTATTTTATTTGGTTTTCCTACCGAGTTGCAAAGGGGGAAGGTTGGCGTCTTTAAACTGGTTTAACCCCACTTATTCGGTCCTAAGTCCGAAATTGCTTTCTGACTCGCTAGGTTCTGCTTTTTTGTAGTTCTTTTATTTCTCTATAATTTTGTTCTTCATGTTCAGCTTTTATATTTTTATTATGCTATTTCTTGTTATGTTCTTTATCTATTATTTCTTATTTTTGATAAATAATACATATTTCTTTTATATATATATATATATATATATATGTATATACATATAAATCTATATATATATATATATATATGTGTGTGTGTATCTATCTACCTATATATATATATCTATGTCTCTAACTCTCTCTCTCTCTCTATATATATATACATAATAGGTGTACTCTGCCACGCGTTGCTGTGTCTCAGTACGGTTAAAAAAAGGAGTGAGAATGCACACATTTCTTATATTTTTAATCATTGGCACTTAAGTACGATTTTTTGCATTTGCACTTAAAGTACTATTCTTTTCTAAAAAAATATGTATAAATAATCGTATATATCCTGGCTTAAACTATAATCATCAGCCGGATGGTAACGAATGCAAGGTGATTGTAATCATGTTATTGGTTTGATCAAAGTCATGTTTGATGCTGTTTGTCGTTGACATTTTTCAGCCATACGCAGCCTACTGTGTTCACACTATACAAAACAACCAACTTTTTTTTTGTTTACCCTATTTTAAAATGACACGGTTCAAAAATATACCTTTATACACAAACTTTTGTTCTAGCACGAATTCCTCTTTTTTTTCTATTCTAATTTTAAGAGGTCTCAGGGGTGTTAAATTTCTAGATATATATTTCTAGATATATTTCTAGATTAAATTTCTGAAACTATAAACGATTTTCAAACAGGTATAATTCTTTTAATTAATCTAATTGATTCGAATTTTGTACACCTTATTTATAAAGGAATGGAGCTTCAGAAAATTATAAAATGTATAAAATATAATCATAATTTTAAAAATTATAAGCATATGAAAATAAGAAACTTTTTTGTTTTAGAAATATTTATTAAATTTTACGTCATACTTGCAAATTTTCTAAAATAATAGATTTAATTACTAGCCATAAGTTGATTTATAAAGATAAATGTATTATTATTACACCGTAGCTACCTTTATATAAATAGAATAATAACTTACATATTTTATTAAATAAAAAAATACATTTTTATAATATATTTAAAAAATTGCAATATTTTACAAATATTCTGATATACAAAAGATATATATAACATTTTAAAATTTGGTAGTGTTTAAAGAGTACGATGCATTTTATAATCCCATGAAGTTTTATACATCTGAATGATACTATTTTAGAAAATAGCGTACGCAACGCAAAAAAAAAATACTTATTATTTGTTATAAAATTTTCATATGTTTATTATTTTTAAAATTATTATCATATTTTAAAAATTTATACTTTTCTGAAGCTCCATTCTTTTATAAATAATGTGTAAAATATTCGATTGATTTAATTTAAATTTAAAAGAATTATACCTGTTTGAAAATCGTTTATATTTTCAGACCTCTAGATAAATTTAACACCCCTGAGACCTCTTAATCTGAAGATGGTCGGTTTATGCCCACATATATGTGAGTGACTTGATCTACACTTCCTGGCTTTTTTACTTTATATTCTAGAGTTTTGGTAAACACCTGATTTTTTAATCTATTTTTCCTTTGTTTTGTTGTACTCAATAGCATATCGTTATTCAGTATAATTACATTTTATATTAAAGGTTCAAATTGTAGTATGTAATAAATAATTTTAATAAATTTCTAAAAGTTGATCTTCAAGTTAATTTTTTTAATTCAATCCTGAAATCGCGATTATTATCAGGGTATTATAGCAGCATTAATAACGCATCACATATTGCAAATGTTTTATGTAAACTCATGGAAGAAAGAAATTTGACTCTTGTGGAAGCATGGAGAAAGTTAACGATTATGGATTACATATTGCACATGCTTCTTTGGCTATTAAACAGTTGTGCTAATCGATTTCGAATGCTCGTTGGACATAGATTTCCCCAGCATGAAACAAAGTGGAAGTTTCGTAGAGTAAAAATGTGTGGTCTAAAATTGTAAAGATCAAATGAATTATATCAAGTGAAACTGGTGACGAGAGAAGGTTTTAAATATATGCAGAACACTAATTTTAATTTTTGCTGTAATAAAAATGAATTATTTTTTTTTTATAAATAGGTAACATGGATTTCATTATTACACTTTTTGCACGGTTTTCTAAGGAACAAATCTAACAAAGAAAAAAAACCCAGTTGGGTGTACTAAAGTTAAATGATGTAAAAACATTTGACCTGACTCTAATCAATCTAAAAGCATAATTAAGAAAAAAATATTACAATTTTCGCTTTCTAAACAGGAAAATCAATTTATCATACAATTACCTAAAATATATGTTTTTAATATACTGCTCAAAATAATTAAAGGATATTTCTGTTTTAGGTGGATCTTGTGGCTGGGAAACTTTTTAGCTGATTGATACATGGTCGACAGATGTAGTAGGTTATATGAGAATAAATTACACATGTTTGGCAGAAAAAATGCATTTTATTGCGCATTTGTGTACAAAAGGAAAAAAACACAATTTGTGCATATGAGAAAAAAAAGAATAAGAAAAGGTGTTTTCTTCAAAGGAAATCATTTTCAGTAGGGGGTATGGTTTCCACGAACGGCCAGCAACGTTGAGCACCTTTGAGGCATGGAGTCAATGAGGCTATTAATCACGAGTTGGGGGATTCTGTTCCACTCTTCCAGAAGAGCTCTTTCCAGTTCTTGGAGAGTTTGTGGGGGTATTTGTCGGCCAGCAACTCGTCTTCTTGGAGCGTCCTAAGCGTGCTCTATTGGATTCATGTCTGGAGAACACGCTGGCCATTCCATTCGTACGATTCCTTCCTCGAAAAGGAAATCCTCCACCAGGTTAGCACGATGTGTCCTGCAGTTATCGCCCATTAAAATGAAGTCATCTCCGATTGCTACAGCGTAAGGGACTACAATAGGTCTGAGGATCTCATCCCTATATCGGCGAGCTGTCAGAGGTCCATCTCGAATGATGTAGAGGTCTGTGCACACGTCAATGGAGATGCCACCATTCACCAACACTCCCCCACCGCCAAATCTGACACCTTCGTGCATGAACGCAGGATTATTTTTACTGCCATGGTCCCTCCAGATGAAAAAACGCCTATTATCCGGATGAACAGAAAAACGAGACTCGTCAGAAAAAAGAACATTGCTCCATTCATTTCTCCTCCAGTTCATATACTCTGTTGCCCACTCCTGCGGTCACGAGGATGCCTTGATGTTAGTCTAACACATACCATAGGTCGGCGAGCATACAGACCTACACCAATGAGCCGGTTTCGGACAGACTGAGTTGAAACCGTGGTGCCAGTAGCCGAGCGAAGGTGTTGTTGGATAGTAGTAGCGTTCATATTTCGGTCTTTCCGAGCCGTTAACACTAAATAACGATCTTCATTGGGAGTTGTTGCCCGTCTACAACCTTGTCCTGGTTATCGACCTGTACTTCCAGTCTTCAAAAAACGATTCCAGATCCTAGAAATCACGTTTGTGACACTCCAATGGCTTGCGCTACTTCGGCTTGAGTTTAACCCCCTTGTAACCTACCAATAACTCTCCAAGCTTTTGAATCAGTTAAATGACTTCGCTGAGACATCGAAACAAAGCAGTCACTGAATGCTGATCATCCTTGTCTTCATTTCAGTTGAAAGTCAAATTTCATTCGCTGCCGCTGAAGCGACGTTTTTGACGTCGAACTCAAAGTTTGAAAATCACAAAAATTTGCATTTGTGATTCTCTTCTTCCATTTTCGGCAAACAAAATTACGCTTATATCTTTATTTTGTATAAAACTTACAATACCCTTTAATTGTTTTGAGCAGTGTATATAAGTAAAACCGTAAACATTGGGCGACGGAAGCCTATCAGAATATAACAAATAACTCAAAACTTAAGAAGCTATTAAAAACAAAATAAAGTTCAATATTTTGTTTTTCTTATTGAGAACAATTATAACCTCATGCACCAGAAAGTATCACACGGGAGCTTAAATAGAAGCAAGCGTGAAGCTCACATCGTGAAGAAGAGAATATATAAACAACATACTTGTCTTAACCTTGGATTCGAACTTAGAACCTAAGACACTGCAGTCAGCGTCACTAATTTCTACACCAGATGGGCCACTTATGTTTTGATTTAATCACCATAAACATTTCGAAGCAACCCCAAAATACGTGTCAGAAAATCTTAATTTTGCCATTTGTGTATTTCAATAGTAAAATCTAATAAAATTTTAAAAAATGCCTAAAAAAGAAAAAAAATATACTTATCATAAATCCCATTAATTAATTTTGCCAAAATAAAACATAACAAGTGCAGAAAAATATTGTGATCCAACATGCAACGAACAATTTCATATAGAATGCATATCGCAGCATTTGGCAATGTCTTTTGATTTGAGGTAAATGTTCGACAGGGATTTAATTTAGGAATACTCGAGAAACATAAAATAGCCGGAAATTTTAATCGGTAAGGTACTCGTGTTTTGCGTGACTTTGAAATCATTCCAAATAGATGTGGTTTACAGCCTGTCTTATGTTACGATCATAACTTCTAAAAATGTTCACTCTTTAGCAGATAAATCTGTAGCCTACAGAAGTCAAATATAATTATAATCTTCGCTTAATAAAGAGATCAATAATTTAGCTTAAAATTACAGTAAACGTAAGTCGTAATGAATAAGCAAAATCGTAAGCATTGCGCGATAATATTATCAGAAAGTTGCCAAAACTACAAAACAGAATTTGAGTTGTTGGAAGACCAATCATTAAAAAAAAGGATTAATTCGAAAAATAATCCAGCTTAAGTATAAAAAAAACAGAAAAATTGGATAAATATTCCAACCGATAAACATAACTATAGTAAAACATGCAATAACCTTGAAAATCTAAGTGTAAAAGTTTAAAATTTTTCTGCATCTAGTGAGACGTTACATTCTATGATGTCATAACACCAAAAAATCCCTTAAAAATTAAATTGTAAAAAAATTTAGAAAGTACGAAATAAGTACATAAAAACCCCTCCGGATTCCAAAGCAACGTTAAATCAAAATTTCAGAGGAAATGTTTCATTAGTTTCGGAGACTAAAGGCTGTGAACAAACACACATTACACTTTTATTTATATCGATATATATCTTGTTCGATTTTCTAATCGTTAATAAAATACTTTCTATTCATTCGTAGAAGTTTAAATGCCTTTTATTAAACTTGTAGTGGATAACACTTGAAGTTAATACAGTTTTTCAAGTACGTATTCATTAGTCAAACTTAATAATTATCTGGATGTAACGGTGTTTTGATATACACTTGTGGATTAGCTTTTCTCCAAATGCGGCAGTTTTGTTTGTTGACGTAGCCATTCAACCAGAAGTGCGCTTCATCGCTAAACAAAATTCGCTTATGAAAATCGGGAACAACGGCAATCTCATTTTGGGCCCATTCGATGAATCTACGCCTTGCTTGATGATCGTTTGGATTAATTGCCAAGCCAAACTGAGAATAAATCACTTGACAGCTGTTAAATCGGTCGCCTTCTTGGAAAGTAATGCCAACTTAAACTTCTATACCTGGAAAAAAAACACTCTTTATTAAGAATTCTCCACTGCTTTTTTTTTTTTTTTTTTTGAATTCACATTTCTGCATAATCGTATAAAAGTTTACACGCGACTTCTTTTGAATTTCGCAACCTAATTTCTTTGGAAAGTGGAGCTCAACTTTGTCTTTCGAATCTCTGGGGATTTCTCCTGGTTGTTTACTCAAGTGTTCTAATTACGCGGCAAATGAAACAATGTTAATGAACTTAAATTAAAACCAACATTTGCTCTCCGTGAATAAATGTTATCACAAAAGATTTGTAATTCTTTAGTATCTTTTTGATGTATGCGATAAATATATTTCCGGCAATCAATAAATTAATTCTTGATTTTACTTCAATCCATTCACTGGCAACTACAAGATATCTCGTCACGTGCTCTACTATTTTAGATTTATTACATATCTCTATTTGTTAGGAATTTTTAAAAAGGATGAATAAAAAATTTATAAAGTGTAAAAAACATAGTAGTAATAAATTTTTATTATTAAAATTACAACTTTATATAACGATTAGATTATAACATAATAATTATATATATATGAATGCATTTTTAAAGATTTAAGAAATTATTTTCTTGTTGCGCTGTGTATGATGAGCTTTAATCCTTTCGTGTACCATTTATTTCTCTTTTGAATTTCTCATCATTTTCTATGTTTTATGGCCAATTAAACAAAGCATTTAATGAAGTGTTTTTCCTTTTTCCGAATTTTATGTTTACATTTAAGTTTTAAGGGTGGGGAAGAATATTTCACCAGGAACCATTCACTGTCCTAAGGAAAATTAAATTTAATGGTGATTATTTACCATGAAAATATGAGATGTTACATTACACACTAGAGGACATCATATTCTACACACATGTATTGGGGACTTTTTTCTTGTGTTATTGTGCTACATTTCCTGCATGGTCTATGGCTTGAAACCATTTGTGGCATATGATTTCCCACCTTGGCTTAGCGCACATCATCCGGAACTACACACATTTCTTTGCTTTTAACGGTAGCAGGATGTCCTTCCCTATTTTTTTAGCTTCTATTAGCTGACGAGCGAATGCTATATGAAACGTTAGCTCTGGTCTAAAATTATGTTTCTTTTGTTCACTTGCCATAATATGAACCTATTTATGATGACGTGATTAAGAAAATGAAAGATTAGTTTGTGAATTAGTCTGCCCATCGTAATAATAGCAAGACCAATATATTGTGATGGGTTTTGCGTTTCCCACAGGTGTATTTTGTAAGATGATGTAGATGGGAAGTAATTTTCCCTAAACTCACGATAGGGTTAAAGTAAAGATCAACGCAAAGTGCTGGGTTGTTGGGACACTTTGGACAAAAATACCAACCTTGGTCTCCTCAAGGTTTTTTTTCCTTGCACACATTTGATACCCTTTTATAGGCATCCTTTCTTTTCTGTGGGTGGAAGGTGCTTTAAGACAGCGATACTCCACCTGCGGCCCCCCGAGTCTTTTTAAGTGGCCCGGTCATGGCTCATTGCTCAGAGAAGTATTTACTTATTTATTAATATTGTATTAAAAATTTAGCTAGAAATTCTTTGTCAAGAAATTAAGTATATCAATTTTGATTTTTGCTGTCAGTGTCGTACGGGTGCTAATTGATATTCTTTTACGGTTACGGTTAGTGATAACAGACAACAGTGGAGTTGCGACAATTTTATGGGTGTTATTAATTTTGAACTATGTTTCATATCTTGCAGCAAAAAATATTCGAAGGAAATGTATCGTTTCAAGACGATTCGGAGGTTGACTATTTTATAGAGATCAACAAGCATTGATCAGTAATTGTTTGATTTGTCGCTAAAGTGCTGTATTTAAAAAATACGAAAGAAAAGGAATCATTTAATGACACTTTTCCACGAAGATCTCTTTCAAGAGATGTTAAATAGTTTTTCTTGAATAATCCTTTTGCAACAGTAGTGTTTTGTCATGGTAATATCACAGCTGTAACAAAGTCATTCCATGAAGTTTGTGGTATTATTTGTAATCACATCAAACCCTTTAAAGATCCAGAAATTGTCAAAAATTGTTTCTTAAATGTTTCTAATTAAGAAAAGCAAAATAATAATTAAAAAAAACAGGAATTATAATATTTTGATCAATTTCCTACATTTTAAATTTCTAATGCTTTCTTAGTTTTAATACTCCTTTGAACAATTTTACAAAGAAAAATTTGGAAAAGCAGGAATAAAAGATGAAGCGGGAAAAAATGCCAGTATATTTCAGTAAAAAAATGAATGTGGTAATTAGGAGAGGAAGGTGCCAGTTGAGGTATCGTCCACGTCACTTGACCATGGCTCAAAATTACGAGGTCCGTCGCCAAAAGCCCTCGTGTAGCTGAACAGTGTGACATTAATATTCACTTATTCACTCACTGATAGTACAGTTGTACTGACTTCGGCAATGCAAACAAGGTGTAATTGCTGGTGTACGTTGTTTCCCCTAAAATGTTTCTTCTCTGACTGCAGCTCATTTTATACACATCAGCTCATTTTATCATGCGGTGTCTATGTTGGCCATTTTTGCATAATCTTATTATTAATATTTGGGTCAATAAAACCCCATGTCATTTCAATCATGCGTGTCAATTTTTACCACTCTACCAAAATTATTTCGTGAATTTTTGAATTTTCAAATGTTAACGTGCAATGATCTTACCCCTGGGGTTGTTTCCTCATCATCCTGTCTACCTAAAGCTGTAGGAGGGAACGATGAATGACCAAGACTATCCATGATAAATCTAATTCATTATTATCAAAGGGAATAATCCAGAACCAGTAATCTATAAAGAGAACCCTTGGAGTGATATAAAGAAAGCAACGACCTTAAGTGAATAAACGCACAAAATCGGAATAGATTAACTGTAATCGCCTATCTTAAAAATTCTAAATTCTCTAATTTATTCTAGTAGCTAAAATCCGTCTTTTAGTCAAGATGCGTAATTCTAATTCTTATCAACGTAACACTGCTTTCAGTGGTTCCGCTCCTTCCGCTCTACGATTATTAAACTCTAACTATATTTACACTAACTAATTTGCATCTCATGGTTTCTTCTTGAAAGGGATGGCAGGGAAATAAACGAGATTGCTGGCTCAAATATTCCCCAAGAGGATAAGCAGTTGAAAGTCGCGTAAAGCACTGTCACAAACGGGCATTTGAGTCACCTTGTATAATATAAAGAAATTATTTACAATATTTCCTGACAGCAGAATACAATTTTATCAATAGTTTTTATCGTTGCATTCATTTTATTTTAAGTCAATCACAGCTCGTTTTGCTATTTGAAAAAATTTGATTATGAACACAAAATGTTTACGAAAATTAGTGGTTGATGTATATGGAATATTGTTTAAGTAAAATATGTCCACTCATCTTGAAAAACTTCTGGCTTTATTTGATTCATCTATCTTTGGAACTACATTCTGAAAATGAAAAATATACTTTTCCATAAATGAATCATATCACGTACAACTTCCTCAGTTTATAATTGATATGAGACTGCCATATATGCTGGATACAGTATTTTGTGAATTAATTGCAACTATATATATGTCATGATTTTTAAAACAGAATCAGATTAAAGTTAGAAAAGTAAAAAGACGACCTTTATTCTTTCATTTGTACATCTGTTCGGCCACCGAGCAGGGAGGAAAAAGCACACCATGGTGGTGGTTTCAAGTGGATAACGAAAAACATATGGTAAGTATCGCTGCTTTGAATAGGGTGCTTGCAAGTTAATGCTGACATATGTTGACTATTAAATCTAACGATCTGGAATTAGACATGTTTATTGGCTAGGCCATATGTTCGGAAGAAATAAATGGGTGATTAGTTTGATACTTGAAGATGGGGACTGAGAAAGATGAGTCAAGTGCTAGATAGGGAATTTAATTTTTAATCTAATTTAATTAACCTTACATTTGCCTCCCCCAATTTTAAAAGGGATTCATGGCGTGATTTTTTCTCCCTTTACAAACTTAATCAATTTTCAACAAACACAAAACAATACATAACGTTATTTAGAAAGACATATTAAACACAGTAGAAATATTTAAGCAATAGTAATACTAAAATCAAAATTTTTTACAATAAACGAAACTATAACAGCAAACACAGTAAGGACACTTCCATCATATCAATTGATAAACATGAATTTCCATACATATAATTGAAGATTAGCTTGTTCAAATCTATTCGACATCTAGAATAAGAGCTCGCGTTTCCTCCTATTCCTTCATAATAATAGATTCGTATTATAACTGGTAGATATTTTCAAAAAAATTATGTTGGAAAATAATATTCAAACAATAAGATGGTAAATATAAAAAAACATGAAATCATACAAACGTTAAAATAATAATTTTGTATAAAAATCTACTCTGGCGCCATCGTAGTAATACCTTATATTGTTACACACATTTTGCATATATGAAATACATTTTTTAAAAAGATAAAAAAAATATAGACACTAATAAAATGAAATTATTAATAATATGAAAACGGTGTATAACACACAACTTCTATGCACTATCCAACACAATAAACAATGTTTTATTTCATATGCGTTATAAAATATAAAAATTATAAGAATATAAGAGCTCTTTTTTATTATTTTGAGGACACACTTCAATAATAACTTTTAGTATTTCTGAAAATTTTTCACAATATTCATTGTAACTTAATATCGCATGCAATATTTTAAATCTTTACGTAACCTTCTAAAAATACGTTTCATAGACAAAAATTCTTGAGTTTCTCTTGCATCACACATTCACTAATAAAACTGTATCACCTTACTTAATTTTGAACACATCTCTGAGAAATCTGCGTCATCAACTCACAGATGTTCAGGGATGCTGATAAGAAACAATGAGAGGTGTACATATCAAACTAAACAAGTTTGTCCTTTTAATGTTTCGAGACATATACAAAATTATCATGATTGTATTCTCACTTATCCATTGTGTAATATCCAAAAATAAGCTTCAAGTTATTAAATTAATTTTAATTTTAGATAAGGAAAATTTCGAGAAATAGTGAATCCTGATATATGGCTGGTATATCAAAACACACAATTTCAAAAAAAAATTAAAAAAAATTTAAATGACATGCAATAAGATTACTGCTGAATAAAACAATTAACAAAACAATTGAATTCAATGGAGGAAAAAGAATACAACTTAACTTTACTTTTGTTTCTTATAAAAATCAATATCTCTAGTATTAGTTCTCTCATTACTCATTTTTCTAAAAACTCAATTTATATCTTTCACTTTAAAACACCAATTTCTATCATAACTCTTTACTCATTCGACATCTTAAGATAAAATTATGAGAAGTATATTAAAATTTCTCAAAATTTTGTATGACTAAACCTATATACTTTGTTTTCTCAATCAAAATATAATGAAAATATCTCATTTATAACACAACTGTATTATAAAAATTAAATACCATATCATGTCATATAATATTATTTTTCGTAAAGTTCTGTTCAGCAAAACTCAGTTCTTCAATGTTACTAAAATTGGAAATATACAATTTAACTGACCTCCACTTTGCAGTGGCAGAAACCCTTGGTGAACGGTAATCTAGAGGTTGTTGTAACTTTATTTTCACTAATAAAATTTTATTTATTTCGATATTGGTATTTCACAATGGCATGCGATGTTGGTCAATTCACTGTATTACCATGCAGACTTTCCGGCGAAGAAGATTTGTTCCTTTTATTTTTCTTTCAATATTGGTCCTTCCATCATTTTATCACTGGAACTAAATCACAATACCATTCAGAGAAAAACATATTTTTTATCTATTCTGGTGGAAGGGTATGACATCTTTCATCATGGAGTTTAGGAGATTCACGCTTTCCCCCTTTTTTTTCTTTTTCTCTCCATTAGAATGTTTCTTCCATTCACGGTAAACTGGATGGCCTCTTCAGCAAAGACAGAATATCGTTCGGCTATAAACACTGCATTCTTCTCGGTGTTAAGAGCTATGTTCTTTCGGGAATCTGACTCTCAATAGTGCTTTTTTTTTCTTTCTTTTTCCGTACCATTTTTTATTCCGGAAATCAGCATTTTGGCATATGGTGCATTTGGTGTTCCGTCAAATTCTCCATATCAATTATTATGGTCGCTGGCTTTAGTTTTTATATTAAAATTATTTTATAAAAAAGATTAGTTTTTTACGTTAAGATTTGAAATTTAGTGGCAAATAAGATCCTGCCGGCTTTAATTCTGTCATGATTTTTAAGACAGAATCAGATTAAAGTTAGAAAAGTGAAAAGACGACCTTTATTCTTTCATGTGTACATCTGTTCTGCCACCGAGCAGGGAGGAAAAAGCACGCCATGGTGGTGGTTTCAAGTGGATAACACTTGAAAACATATGGTAAGTATCGCTGCTTTGAATAGGGTGCTTGCAAGTTAATGCTGACATATGTTGACTATTAAATCTAACGACCTAGAATTAGACATGTTTATTGGCTGGGCCATATGTTCGGAAGAAATAAATGGGCGATTAGTTTGATACTTGAAGATGGGGACTGAGAAAGATGAGTCAAGTGCTAGATAGGGAATTTAATTTTTAATCTAATTTAATTATCCTTACATATATATATTACATAAGTTTTGAAAGAAAACTTTTATGGAATACATTTTGGTATATCTAATGATTGGGTGAGAAACTTTAATTCATTTTAAAGCATCAAAAAAACCATTTAAACATTTTAAATGTAACACACACAGCTCACTGCTTCATTAATATCTTTAAAACTTTAAAATTTGAATATTTATTAGAAGCTTGTGTTTTTTTAATGCTCCGTTAATTTAGAAAACACCTGTCAATATGTGTGTGTGTTTACATAAGAGAGGGGGAGATTTTAAAAGTGCTTGGATTTACATTTATACAGAATAGCAACCAATCTCCTTCTATTTATCTATTCATCAATGTACTTCAGGGGTACTCAACCTTTTTTTTCAGCCGGTTCGCATACATTTGTTAGTTATTTCACGAGGGCCGCATACATAAGATGGTAATTTCAAAATTTCAAAGAGCCACAACTTGAGCATGAAATGCTTTAAAACCAAGATAACAGAAAATTTAAAATATGGAAATTAATCAAAATATTAAAATTCTCCTATTTTGCTTCTTTTTATTATTATTTTTTTATTCTTGTCATTGAATTTTTCTAAATTGGAAGCATTTAAGAATTACAATTTCTGCATCAGTAAACGGTTTCATATGATTACCAATGATATAACAATTTTCATGGGGTGTTTTTGTTATCGCTGTGACATTACCACTGACAAAACACTTTTTTGCCGTTCTAAAAATTATTCAAAAAAGCTTATTTATCATCTCTTGAAAGAGATCTTCGAACAAAAATGTCATTAAATGATTCCCGTTCATTGGTATTTTTTAAATAAATACACTTTCGTGTCAAATCAAACAATTTCTGAACCATGCTTGTTTTTCCCTACAAAGTAGTCAACTTACCAATCGTCTTGAAACAATATATTTTCTTCGAATATTTTTCGCTTGTAAGATAAGAAAGATAGTTACAAATTAGTTCCACTCATAAAATGGCCGCCTTTCCACTGTTGTCTATTATCACAAATCAGAAAAAAAAAATCTATTCGCCCCCATACGACATAGACAGCAAAGAGAAAATTTGTTATATTTGATTTTTTCTTAAAGAATTTCCAACCAAATTTTCATAAAGAAAGAAATTTCTCAGAGAAATGGACCCTGATCGGGCCACTTAAAAAGGCCCGGTGGGCCGCAGATTGAGTATAGCTAATGTAGCTTCCCTGTATACTTTTGCAATCATTTCTGGGATTGTGCCACTTTTGGGCTGACTACAATGGAGATCATATTTAACGTTCTGATCACAATTACATTCTTTAATCCACTTGGAAACAGCTAGATACGAAGGAATAAAACTCCTCCCCCTCCTATTTGTTCTGAAATTCGTCATGAAATACACACACTTTCATATTTTTCTTTACGTTTTATTATATCACTGCTCGAATCTCAGGGTTTTTTTCCTCTTCAAGAATCACAATTAAAATAAATCCCCACAATAGCTTACCACTTAGTCCAACTGCCCACTTAGAGTACTAATAAACTATTTTTTCAATTCCTACTATTAACTCACACTCTCCATATATTTATTTATTTATTTATCTTGGTGGAATTTTTAATCGTAAATAAAATACATTTTAAAGCACTCAATTCAGCTGAAATTTTATATACAAGATAATTTTGGATGACAGTACAATAAGTTAATTATAATTAATAAAATTAATTGATTGGAACTAATTATTTACAGAATTACAAATACAGCCCCGTTGGCATCATGTTTGGTAACTTAGCGACCATTATGGTGCCTTGGGTCAAAACTTGAAAAGGTTTTTTTCTCACGTTTTAAGGCATTCAGTTGAACTGTAATATTATATACACGATTGATTGGGATGACAATACGATACTTTAATGATAATTAATAAAAATTAATTACCACTTAATGTTGTAATTCTGTTTATATTAATTGTAACTATTTAATAAAAAGAATTTAAAAATTTTCTTTGATCTAAGTAGGATTTGACTTAATTTTTTTTATATTACTTGCTTACTCATAAAGACTGACTAATCATTCATTAACACCGTGTTGCGCTGTAGGTAACCGCTCTCGTTGAATCAAAGAACTCTCCAAGCTTTTTTTGTAAAGGTAAACGTCTTTTGTGATTTCTTTCTGGTTAACAAAATTGCTTAACTTTTATGAATTTTTCCACCTATTTAACATTCTACTAAAACTATATTTACAGTACTAAGAAGACGTACAGCTCTTACTATACCAAGTGGTTAAACTTAAGCTGACAAAACTTATATTCACCTTAGTTCCATCTAGCATCGAGAGTAATAAACACTCAGGAGAAGTAATCGTCACATAAAAATAAAATTTCCACTAAAATATTTATAGTTCCAAGAGGGGGAAATGAGAGATAATGCATAATGTGGAAATAAGTTGCAAAAAGTGAATATTAAAAATTTATCGAAGACAATTTTAAATTTCTGATAGTACATCACCTGACCACTTGCTTAGACTAATTGTAAACAAATAATATAAGGTACAGAATGTAACCTCGTTTAATATAAAGGGTTAGCAGAAATGATCGACCCGATCACAAAATTTAATAATTCCCACATGAATAAATAGAAAATGATGATTAAGATGTCATTGTAAAGATAAAGTATGAAATTGTTTTCGTACGAAACGTTTCTCGACGTAAAATAAAATTTGTTTCCACAAATGTGCTCAATGTGACTTATTTTAATAAACCTTAAATGTCATTGCGAACGTGGACGCCTTGGACTTTTGCCTTTACACAGGCATCCAGTTTCCAGGAACTGTTTTTACCATCTTCTTATAATCTGAATGTCGGCACATTTTTATGGCACTTTCATCGAAGTTCACGCTGAACCGTGATTACTGATAGACTTTTCGCGAACAAGAGCACACAAAACGCCTTCTCCCACTGCGACGTCATTTGCACTTCTGTTCACAATCACAGCATTGCTGCCACTTATTTGACAAAAACAATGTTACAAACTCAAAATTTCACATTATATCTTTACAATGACATATTAATGGTCATTCTCTGTTTATTCATCTGGGAATTATCAAATTTTGTAATCGGGTATAATTCATTTCTGATAACCCTGTTTAATAACAAAAAACACATGTATGATATTCTTAATAGCTATACCAAGTTAAGGAACAAGACTTAAACCAGAATTGAGCGGAGGGGTGAGAATGATTCTTTTCTAACCTATTGCTCTAAATCGAATCTTTTTTAATAAATCTTTATATGCAGTTGTTAAAATAAAAAAAAAAGTGTGCTTTTTATTTGTGCCAATTACATTATCTCTAAGTAAAACAAAAATCCTTAAGAGTTGGTAAAAACAATTTTCTGCTTTCGTAAATGGAAACTACTTCCTAAAAGATTTAATGGAAGAAAAACGACCAAAAGGAATATTGTGTACGCTATAAAAATTATTTTGAATTAAGCACTGGAATGGTCAACGGATTAAGGAGGATAAAAATCGCATGTGAGAAGGAGAAAAACTAAATAAATCTTTATTTTTAGGGGGAGAATTTGCCGGACTTTTTATGCCTATTGTTTAGGAAGTTTGAAAAAAAAATTCTTGTATTACCTTATGGGAAAAATAACTGGTTCATTTGATGATTATTAGTGTTAAGCATCTAAATACAAGTCCTCCAATGTGAATTAAGGATTATTGGAATTTTTGAAATGTTTTGAGACAGTGGGAATTGCTTCTACTTTTTTGATAATTTTTAATAAAAATTATAATTATAATCTCTTTTAAAGTGAGTGCACTAGTTCACTATTTGTATTTAATGCGAAATGTTTCTTGTGGTTGCATTGAACTTTAAAATAGAGTTTAAGCAAAAAAATAAGTCCCCCACATTAGAGGGATCTAAATTGCGATCTATGAATCCGAATGAGATGAAATTTAAGATGATGCACTTCAATGATAAGCTTCCCATTTATTAAAAAATACAGTGCACAATTTTACTGATAGGATGCTGTGTAATACAAACAATATTATTGATTCCCATGTTTTGAAAATATGAAAAATCATTTGAATTACACAGCATATGCCTAAAACATTATTCTTTGGTTAAAAAGAAAGTGCATTTTTTTTGAAAACGGGCATTAGTGAATTATCTGCGTATCAATAGTACGTTGCATGAAATAGCGTTACTGGTAAAACTTTTTTATCAGAACCAACAGAAGGCGCTCTTCGTAAGATGCTACAGGAATTTCAAACAGTTAAAAAATACATTCCCCTAAGAAGGTCAAATCAAAACTAGTCACTTAGCACCGAAAGTATATGGCTAAACACTGGTGTGCAAAAATTAAGGACGAGACGGTTTTTTCAATATAACTTTGTACAAAAGCTTTCCAAATCAACACATTTAATACCGTAAGATCCCCAATATGTAAGGACATGTGTAATGTAAGCAACATTTACTAAAAGAGAAATCAGAGGGATAAAAAGAAGCTTGATTGAAAAAGTAGCATGGAGCACAATGCGACTGAAGGCCGAAACATCCCTTTGATGGGTGTCCAGCAAGAAACATCCGGTCTTTAGTAGGGGATATGATCTCTCCTGACTGCTAGGCAGGTTTCACAGCGTCTGCCCATGCTGAGAATGAGGGTGTCAATGAGTTGTTGAGGCATTGCTGCTCATTCATCTTGCAGCGCCAATCGAAGCTCCCGAATCGTTACTGGTCGTAAAGTACGAGCTGCTAAGCGTCTGCCTAAAAAATCCCATACATGCTCGATGGGATTGAGACCCGGAGATCGTGCCGGCTAATCCATACGTTCAATATCCTCACTCTCTAAGAGCTGTTCGGCAGCTAATGTGCGATGACATGGTGCATTGTCGTCCATGAAAATGAACTGCAGACCCATAGCGCCTCTAAAAAGACGCACATATGGAAGAAGAATCTCGTTACAATAACGGGTCCCGTTGACTGAACCTGCGTCGAAGATGTGAAGGTCTGTACGACTACCAAGCATGATGCCTCCCCAAACGAGAACACCGCGACCTCCATACCTGTCCCTTTCAATGAAGTTCGAGGGATGATTGCGGCTTCCCCGCTCTCTCCAGATGAGTATGCGATGAGAATCGCTACTGAAACTTAATCTGCTCTCATCTGTAAAGAGTACTCGTCCCCATTCATTGTCTCTCCAATTCCGGTGTTCCCGGCACCACAGAGAACGCCTTCTCAGATGGGCAGGCGTTAAAGGTACACACCGTACAGGGCGTCATGCAAACGGACCACCACCGTGCAGTCTTCTGGCCACCGTAAAACGCGATATCGGTCGTCCAGTCGCCTGTGTCGTGTGTCTAGTGATTTCTCCCGCTGTCTGCCGCCTGTTTCTTTTGGCCTGTAAGACAATGTACCGGTCATCTGCGGGTGTGGTTCCTCGTGAACGACCACTACTGAACCCCCGGATAGCTGTTCCTGTAGTTCGAAATTGTCTCCAAAGTCATGAAACGATGCTGTGAGCAATTCCGAACTCTGCAGCCACACTTGTCACACTGCGGCCTTCCTCCAACTTCCCAATGATTCGACCTCGGGTAAAAGCATCCAGATGTCGTCTAACAGATTGATTATTCGCCATTTCTAGCTGAGGCAGCAACTCGGTGTGATTTTAACTGCTATTCAGCGTGCAATCTCTTTGCCAGAAATACTGATCTTACACCGACAACATGCTTTATACTACTCAGACACTCCCCCATTACGTCTACCTGCATATCTGCGCATGTGTTACCGTACGTCACCTTACTTAATCTCCTGAATCGTCTCTCTGTCCGCTCTGCCTCTTCGTTCAGCTGATATGCTAATTTTTCGACTTCGTCCTTAATTTTTGCACACCAGTGTAGTGTCATAGAAGCCAGCAGTTAGTATTCGCATGGTTGTGTGAGTTTGACAATTGTGGTTCCCGTATATTGGATATGCCATATATATATATATATATATATATATATATTCCATTGAACAAAAGTTTTATGCCGGACCTATCCGTATGTGCAACTGTGGTAGAGCAGGGTCTCAGAAATTCATGAAGGATTTACTCTTATTCAGGTGCTTGCCCCAATGGTGTTTTTCGTTCCTTAGCCATACAACCCAATGCCGATAAAAGTAGCGTGTTTTCGGTTCGATATGCAAGTTAAGACCCACATTTTTTTGAATTTGGCTGCAGGAAAGACCTCGCCCTATCAAGAAAAAACCCTTGTATCCTGAAAATGTGACACATCATGGTGTAAATTTATGTTTACTTTGATGATTTAGACTCCACATGTTTTTGAACAGTTAACTGAAAATGGATTATTGTTTCCTAACAGGATATGACGATGTCGAGATGTTCTGAGAGATTTTGTTGTCCAACACCTTTAACAGCATAGATGTCTTCAAGACACCATTTTTATGCAGGATAAAACACCTCCTTACCTTGACTGTCGTATAAAACACAGACAGCATTTCATGGATGCGAGGGTTTTCGGTGGTCATTTTCCTACAGAATAGCCTCCCGTTTGCTGAATATCAACCTCTGGAACTTTTGGTTGTGAAGTTTTCTAAAAGAAAATTTCTAATGTAACCGGACAGCATCTGTAACAAAAACTTAATAATAGTATTCGACGCATGTTTTTAATACTCCAGCAAACCTATTCATGTCTGCTGCGTTAAATATGGTTCTACGATTACAGCATATTGTTGTAAAGGAAACATACCAAGTTGAGAGGTTGTAATTCAAATTTTGTGTACTATTTAACACTTATATATCATATTAAAAATTTCCATGTGAATTACAACTTCATTTTGAAGAAAAATTTTATACTGTTTCTCAAATAAATGCGACCCATTTCATATGAATCATATATCTCATCTGGATCAATAAAACGAACTCTCTGGTTTTCTGAAGTGGGAAACTCACTTCTTGCTACATCTGTATTAACCATAATGTAAGGATATAAAATAATTTCACTTCAGCGTAATTATTCTCACGTGTATATATATACACTGCTGTTTGTAAAAAATACAACGCCATGAAGGAGTCGTCAGAGTTAAATGAACTTTGCAGAAAATATCAGTTATAGGATTTTACGTAAAATAGTAAAGTTTCAGAGCCACCGCGCATGCGTGGCGTGTGCAGCGCCCTCTAAAATTATGATGCTATGCTGAAAGTGTATAAATAGAGGGCTGAAGCGGGACGTTGAAAATAGTTAATGATTATTCGTTAGTGGCGGACGTTTAGTGAGACCTAAGTATGAATCAGAAGTAGAGAGACGATTAATGCATTTGTGATGAATAGAAGTTCTTAAGAAGTTAAAAGAGTGGTCACTTTTTTGATAATATTGAATTTATTTATTTTGTGGGTAGCTAAAGTTAACATTTCTATAAATAAAAAAATTCAAAATAATATTTCTGTAAATTGCTAAATGCAAATTACAATTCCATACAGGAATTTTAATTACACGGAATTTACAAGAATCTCTTTTGTCAAAAATGTTACTTATTACATTATTGTTACTAAGTTGAAAGTCTAAATCCAAGAATTCAACCATATTAGAGTTAAAGTTGTGTGTGTGTGTGTAAACGGGTTGCCGAAAAGTTCATAAAAGCTTTAAAAATTTATAAAACCCAAAAAAATAAACAAATTAGAAAATATTTTGTAGGTTTAGCATCGATAAATCATGGGATTTTTTTAAGAAAAGAAATCGAAAAACAATTTTAAAAAACAACTAATAGGTGACATTTCGTACATAAGTGAAAAAAAAGACTCGCAAATAACAGAAATAACATTACCAAATCATTTATCACAGCAGCATGTGTTCCACATATCCACTACCACGAGGGATGACACATTGCAAGCGTGACACAAATCCAGCTACGGCAGAGTGCAGAATGTCCGCCTGCATGCATTACAGCTCTTGATGGATCACATCTTTCAATACCGACAAATTGGATGGACGGGATTAATACACCCGGGAATTTTAATATTCCCATAGCCAAAAGTCTACTTGAGCCAGATCTGGAGATCGAGGAGGCCATGTAAACTTGCTACATTTGCTAATGATTCTTAGACTTGATCGTCCGTATCTTACACGATCCGGTTTCTTCAAATCGTTGAACAAGCTTTATGAGGCGTACCACTGGTGTAGGCCCGTTTCACATTTTTCTGAAGTCGAATTTACGCAGTGCAACAATCGCCGATTCCTTGTTCGTGAAAAATAGATTCTCTAACAGAGCTTTGTCTTTCTCACTCAGCATCCTTGTTCACTTAGTTGGAATGCAACGGAGAACTAGATCTGGATCAAGGCATCAGTATTTGTAATCGCCCCTGTATCATTTGTATTTTTCCAACTCAGGCGTTTGTACCAGCACCATCTGTCGGAATGTTTTTTTCTTATCTTAAAAAATTTCCGTGTCTAATCGATGCTAAGCTTTGCAAACCATTTTTTATTTTAATTTTCCTAGTTATTATTAATAATAATAATAATATTATTACTCGTTCTGTTACATGTATATCAATCGTAAAACATCAACAAGGATTCAAAGGTTTGTTGGAGTTCGTTTAAAATTCAAATACAATTTCCTGTCTCTTTCTGAACATTGAAGCCTTTAAAGGCCTATCATGTAGAGAGCCCGAATTACAGTAAATACATAGAGAAATTTAGAAAGCCATGTTCCATCTCAGGACGCGACGAAGCTATTTGAACGTGGTCAAGAATAACAAGGTCCTTCGCCAATAATCCGACGGCCCGAAACAAAAGAATAATTTAAGTTTTATAAAATGAAAAATAAACGTTAAGTCGTATTTATATAAATGTTGTGCAATTATATATATATATATATAATTGTGACACATGTGTAAATCACCTTTGAGATAAATATTCTTATTTATTTTGTTGATTATAGCAAGAGAATCAATAATTATGCTTCTATTTTTTGAAATTAGTGTTGTAAATAATATCTTTTTGGAAGGAATTTAAATATTTTTGAAGCGCGATGCAGTTCCTTTTTAAACACAATTTCTTAAAATGTTCTTTTTAAATAAATGGAATTTTGATAAGTAAATGCTGTGTGGGGACATTTTTTTCCCATTGAAGTCCTTTGAGATGAGTTCATTAAACTTGCGTTTAGTTCTCTTGTATATTCAGAGAGCAACGTTAACAAGCCATCCATCATTAATCAATGTATATCATCACCTTGCAGTTCAGCAATATATTAGCATACAAGTTCTTTGAAAATCTAAGAAAACATGTGTGTTAGCGGTTTTTCAATGCAATTCCAACTAGCCTTGAGGGAAATTATTTTTATTGATGGATTTGAGAACCTCGGCATTTGAAGGAACCACTATATATGCAGATTCATATTGCTAATTAAAGTTATCGAATATATGAATATATGGAAGCTATTATATTATAAACATTGATGGCTTAAGACAGTTCTTACATATAAAATAATTTATATAAAAGGCGAGTTGAACATGTTTTTTGGCCAGTCAACCTTCCCCCTTTCTATTAATAATACTGAGCTTTTTTGAAAATAATGAATAAAATATCCAAATCTATTACAAGAAAAAAGTAGCTTACCAAAAATCGCATTCAAAAATGCATAGCCAGCGCTAAATCTGAGTACAATAAACAAGTTATTGCCAGATTTTGGACTAAAATCCAAATTTAAGAGGGCACAGTACTATTCAAATGACAAAAATCAGTCAAAAAATCAAATATAATTTTTTAGTTTAAATTATTTTTTATATACTTTTCTATAAGCTCACAAATTTTGAAAGCTTAAAACTTAAAAAACACAGAATTATGATAGATTTTACATTCGATTTTATTCAGATCCCTATGGCAAATCTCTCAAAATTTTAAACTTTTATCTCAGAAAGATAAAAATAATTAGTTTGTCTTTAGTTAAAATGCCAAAGCATTTTTTTCTATTGGGCCTAATGCTTTGAATTTCTTTTACTTAGTGGTAACAGCACATGTAACAAAAGTTGGTATGCATTTTTGAACCAAAAAAAGCAATATTTATTTTTTTTTAAATAATTGAAATCAGAATTTATACATTTTTTAAGGAATTTTCGATAAGAATTCATAAAAAGAAATATTATAGGAATGCCAATTGTGTTATCGCAAAACCCGTTACCAACTTTTATTATGTATAGTTTGACGTACTTGTAAATCGAATTCCATTCGTGTACGTACATTTTTGTAGGAGTAACATTTTAAAATCCCTTCACAATTTTTTTTTCCTTAAAAAAGTTAAATGGCTTGCTTTTTATGAAATTTTGAGCACAAAATCTGTTTTACATAATATACACACATAGGAGGCAACAAAAAAAAAATTTGGAAGTCCTTAAATTTAAAATTTATGCGTAAATCGTAGCATGTCCCCTTAAAGCATGGGAATGGCTGAATAGTAACACTTAGCAAAAGTATGAAAAAAAAATAATTAAATATTGTGTATAAATACTACCAATACTAGAGGGTGCTAGAATTATAAATGTAATTTAAATATATAAAAAAATTACTATAGTTAATATAAAAGCAAAGAGATTCAGTAATTTAGCTAAAATTTGAATTTATGGAGGTATCTATATCTATCTATAAAAAATGATAAAATTTACAATAAACTATTAATATATATATATATATATATATATATATATATATTCATAGGAATTTAAATCCATACTATTTAGAAATTCTTTATTCAAATAACCATTAATAAAATTAATTGGGTATTTTTGAATTATATAAGCAATATTTAGTGTTAAATGTATATATATATATATATATATATATATATATATATATATATATATATCGTGTTACTTATTAATTACAATAAGTAAATGTTTTTAATCTCGTATTCTTAATGACGCAGGAAGCTAGAGAATTAGTCTTTTAATATATTTTAAGAAATTTCCCAATAAGTGATTTTAACGAGTAGCATTTATTATTATGTATTAATTACGTGATTTATATATAATAGGTTCGTTGCTTCAGTGAGCATCTTTTGGAAGAGAGATTTTTGAAACTATCTCTTTAAGATAACCGTCCCTTGTTACGCGCCGAAAATAACTTTTTACTTATAAATTTTAGATAATTTAATGGTTTTCACGTTAAAACTTTTCGAGGTTTTATTAATATTGCATATTTATTTATATTTACTTACCTGGTGTTTGTAAAATATTTAAGGTGTTTAGAGATTATTTTTTTCTGCTGTTATATATATATATATATATAATTTTGAAAAATACTTTTTTTCTATAAAATTTTAATATGTCTTTACACTAAATGATAAAAAAAAATTTATTTGATATTTACAATATTTTGTTCCAACATAAAATTGAAAATAACAGTACTAAAAAAATTTTATCCAAAAATACGAAATAGTTCGTAAAGATTTTTTTTTATCATACACACATATTGTAAAAAGTAGTTCTTTTTAAGCATATATCTACTTCATTGAATTTTTACTGCTGGCAATTATTCAAATAACTGTATTCCCTTTTTATAAAAGTGTTCTTAATTCAATTAAGTTTTCAGTAAAACCTCAAACTAAATTATTTGTACAATGCGTTTCATATCAGATAAAAAATAACATTTAGCATTACAATACAACGATTTAGCAATCATAACGGAATAGCTTGAATCTATATTCAAATCCCTTTGTTGTAAAAATACCCTGGCACTTTCACATTCATCAACACCCCCATTTCATTAAAATAGCATAAAATTGTCCATTTTTTATTTTAAGGCAAGAGTGCGAAGTTACCAGTTGATTATTTTTAAATCATTTATTTGTATCGGGGGATTACTTTTTATGGATTGTGGTATAAACCCATACGCCCGCAGAAATTTTCATAGAACCCGTATGGATTGTAATTTTTGCAATGACGTTTCTTTTTTTCAGTTTTATACTCAACTAGTTTTATACTCAATCAGTTTTATACTCAACCAGCCATTAAAATTTCTACCCCAGAAAGAAATGCAGATAAAAAAGATAATATTTTTTGGACAAATAGATTATACTGAGAAAATGCCAAGTGATTAAATTTTCAATAAATTTGGATACCCTGAGAAATCAGTATCCAGAACAATCATCTCAGGCAGTAATGACAGCACTTATACGCATGGGCATTGAGTCAAACAAAAATTTAATTGCATGTACAGGAACATATACATATGCAGCTTCAACACGATGTCACAGCTCATCAACCGTAGTGACTTGCTAATGGTGACGAGCCAGTCGTTCGACAAACATGGGCCAGACGTTTGCTATTCGTGAAAGATCTGGTGAACGTGCAGGCTACGCCAACAGTCGAACATTTTCCGTATCAAGGAAGGTCCGTACAATACCGGCAACTTGAGATCATGCATTATCCTGCTTGAACGTAGGGTTTCTCAGGACTCGAATAAATGATATAACCACGGGTTGTAACACACTAGAAATGTAACGTGCACTGTTCAAAGTGCCGTCGATGCGAACAAGAGATGACCGAGATGTGTATCGAATAGCACCCCATACCACCACGCCGGGTGATGGTCCAGTATGAAGATGACGAATGCCCGCTGCCAACGTGCGTTCACCACCAAAGACGGATGTGGCCATCTTAATGCTGTAAACAGAACATGGATTCCTATGAAAAAATGGAGTCTCGCCATTCGTGCACCAAGTTCATCGTTGAAGACACTCCTGTCTGTGATGCAATGTGAAAGGTGGTCCCAACCATGATCTCCGAGCTAAGAGTCCATGCTGCTGCAAACGTCACCGAACTGTTCGTTTAGACACTTGTTGTCTTGCAAATTACCCCAATTCTTGTCTCAGTGCTCGGGACGTGGCTGCACGATTCATTAAGGCCATGTGGGTAAATGCCTGTTTTCTCGGCTACTAGTGATAGGGGTCCGTTGAGATCCATCCCGGCGTTCCGTATTACCGTCCTGAACCCATCGATTCCATATTCTGCTAACAGTCATTGGATCTCAACCGACGCAAATAGCAATATTGCGATACTATAAACCGCAATCATATGCGCTACAATAATTCGACCTTTATCAAAGTTAGAAGCATGCTGGTACACATCTCTTCTTCTTACAAAAGGCATCACAACAACTTTTCACCCGATAACAGCGTTTAAATTTAGTTTGTGTGCATGAGATACCGGGTACACAAGGGGTCACGGTAACCTAGTGGTCAAGGTAACGGATCGTGGCTGGCGTCTCATGAGGTCAAGGCCAGTACCACTAAAGATCCGCAATGTAGGGGAGCGATGCACGTTAAATCAGTCGAAATCTCTAACGTCTTCTCGTTTGTGTGGAGTGGTAATTAGGAGAACGGGGTGCCAACTAAGATGTCCTCCTCGTCACTGACCATGGTTCAAAATTACGAGGTCCGTCTCCAAAAGCCCTCGTGTAGCTAAACAGTGCGACGTTAGTATTCCCTCCCTCACTCACCGGCTGAACAATTCCGTCATTTAAACATATTGCAGGTGTCGCTACAGGCACCTGAATGCACTGAAAAACTAATCAATTGCATATAACAGCACCTTCTTCCTGTCGTTTATATTTCACGTCTGTATTACAGACGTGAAATTCAAACCGAAAGACTCAAAATCGTGTGAAAACAAGACGTGGTATTCTTACTCCTTGTTGTTTCATAATATTGAGTAAAACCAGCTTTTAAAGGTTTCTAATTATGGGAACTCAGGTGTAGAGCTTAGACGGGAAAATTTAACCGTTTGAAGTCAGTAACAGACGATTTTATAAATATAAAAAGGAACTTTGTTAATAAGACTATTGATAAGATTTTAAGATTTTTTGCTTTTTTGTCCTGGGCCCTATAGCTTGAGGGCCCCGTATCATCGATACAACTGATATGGTAGTAGCTATGCCCTTGGTCTGTAGCATGCTGCTTTCTTGGTGTAGCAATTTTAATGGCCAGTAGTGTACTTTGTTACTTGAAGAAGTAATGGGTCTTATACAGGGACGAGAGAAAACAAGTTTAATAATTGAATATTTTTAGAAAATATGCGACAGTACGTTAACTAGTTAATAACCGACACTTACATTTTGTAAAACAGTTTCTAATAAATGAGTGGTTATATTAAAAAAATAGTTCATTGAAAATTTATAGTATTATTTAAAATACGCGTTCCCCTTACAGTTTGAACAGTCCTTCTGATATCACGTATGATACCTGTTACTCTTTCAAACCTCCTAATGAAAATTAACTTAAATATCATCTAACTTCCGACTTTTTCCTAATTTAGAAGCTTAAAATGAACGCGTCTCGTTTGACTGAAGTTTGAGCTTCTTAATTTTTTTTTACAGAGAGCTGATTTCAGTTTTGTAGAAATAACGTCCATTCTATACACTAAAAGCCTATTGTCTGTATTATTTTAAATGCATTAGTTCCAAACTGTGTGCTTACAACTGAATCAAAAATGTTTTTAAAAGTTAAGTTGTAATACGCTGTGTATGGCTTTGGCCACATATAGTCTTTCTATATGCAATAACTTTTTTTAAAAAAAAATCGGAGCTATTTTGTTACTAGCACTTTACGCACCGAACGTCTTTTTTGCGTGGTTTTGAAATCTTGCCAAATAAGATCTGGGCACCAGTACATTTCAATTCAAAAGATAGCTGCTCAGTACTAACAGTTCGAAATGAAAATAATTAAGAATAGCTTATCTCTCTGATGAAAGTGTAACGGAAAAGTAACATATATTTTAAGAGACATAAGAAAAATTAAAATAAACAAATGTTTACCTATTTTGCAGAAAACAGCATGAAAACATGAGTACTATGATTTAAAATTAAAAACGAGGAATTTGGAAATGATGGGAAAGAAAAGATAAAAAATGCAGCAAATGGAATGTAAAAAAATGAAAAGATAAAGATCTACAAAAATTAATAATTTCAGACAGAAAAACATTTGTGTGTGTGCTTACGACCACATGATAAAAGTAAAATATTATTTCTTTATTCTGGGCAACAGAATCCAATAGTTCGGATGTACTACTAGGAAAAATTGTTTGTGAATTATGGATCAGATTTCTCGACTCCCCCTCTCAGAATAATAAGTCAATCAGGCCAAGCAATAAAAAGTATTATTTCAATGATTTATTTTTTCTCTCGTCAATTTCGACAGATTTACTCTTCCTTCGTCATCTCCGGTTAACTTTAATACAATTGATTAATACAAAGGGCACATGGCTGTGCGAATCAACAATAGCTAGTAACCAAAATTGTCAGTTTCCTATGAATTTCATCGATGGAGAAACCTTTAAAAAGTTTAATAATTAAAAGTAAAAAGGGAGGATCACGCAGAATGTTACTCTTTTGAAAATAGAATTATGCCCGATAGATTTTCTATTGTGGCAAAGGGAATTTTAACCATACGATCCACTTTAAAACGTACAGCGATCTCATTTCATATCCTGTTAATAATTTTTATTTCGCCTGCCATAACATAGCGGCTGAGATGAGCAAAAGAATGAAAAGAAAAGAATGACCACCCTTTGAAAACAAAGCGACCCCATAAAAATTGGAAAAAGTGGAGTTTTGATGTTCGTTTCTTTTTTAAATGATGCTCACCAATAATGAATGAAATATCCATATCCGATTAAATGACTGAAGACGAAAGCTGCAATCTAGACAGCGTAAAATATGGAAATGGTAAAATTTGTAAAAATATCGAATTAAAAATGTCTGAAATTAATTCTATAATAATAACCCAAAAAAGAATTAATATACGTAGTAACGGTGGCAGCCACAGCAAGAAACCATGAAGATTAATTCAGCCATATTGTAATGTTGCCCAGATGGGCGCGTAACGCAGTGGTATCAAATTAGTTCCCTCGAATTTAGCAAGTAATTCCTAAAAATTCATGTAGATTGACTTTTAAGCGATGCGAAATTTCAACACTTTCTCATAACAAGAGTATGATCTAAGATTTTTTTTCATTCAAGCAAATTGTTGGGGGGATTGGGCTTAAACTCATGGGAATCACAAGGCTCGTTTTCTCATACTTCAAATCTATTAACTATTTTACGACCGTATCTCTGTTGAAATAAACCATATTTCTTGGAGATGGCGCCAAACTTGGAGATGTACTTAAAATTAGTTAAGCATGTTTCTTTGTTGAATATAGATCTACTGAGAATGGATTTTAAGGAAATCGACTCCTTGGGAAATCTAGGGTTTACTGGGACGTATTGACAAAAAATTCCCGTTTCGAATTACTAGGTCTATAATAATGAAATTCGGTTTGTATGTTTCTTTTGTTTAATTGAAATCCGACAAGAACGGTTCTTTTGCAAATCGACTCTCAACGGGGTTACGGGGCGTATTTATTATAAAAATTCCGTTTTTGCTCAATTAGATTTTGACAAGAAATTTTTCACGAATGTCTATTTTTTGGAGTAGAGAGCCACAGAAAATTGGTTTCAAGGAAATCTACTCTGTAACTGGGTTACGAGTGCAAAAAAGTATTACGTCAATTTAGGGATCGTTAGAAATTATTGATTAGAAGTTCAGCTCTCTCTCTTTATATCAAGATATGAGAGTTACAGGAATAAGTATATTTCTCAATACAATCGAATTCTGAACCCTGGGACTTAGATAGTATTAATTTATACATACATATATAAACAGTATATATTTCCCATCATCATGAAATACCCAGCTAAGCGGATGGGTAACGTCTAGTCTATATATATATATATATATATATATATATATATATATATATATATATATATATATATATATATATATACGTAGTACGATCCAAAATTTAGGGGACTGCGGCTATTTCTGACGACGAAAGCAAATACCTATGTTCAAACCATTTGAAATGGATTCTACCAACTCTCTCCTACATGGGTAGGTGGGTTTAGTCCATGTCATGTGATCGAACCACACGCGCAGCTGTTATCTTCCGAATCTAGTTAGCTTTACTCGGTAATGTAAGAAAGATGGCTTTTCTTGAGCAGCGTTGAACATTAAATTATGTCGACGCTTATGAAACACACCAATGTAGACTTTGGAAATGCTACGTAAAGTGCATGGTGAATCTACCATGGCGAGATCAAAGGTCTACGAATAGCATCGGCATTTTAAAGAGGGCCGAGAGTCCATAGAAGACAATGAGCGCGCTATAGGACCTTCGACTTCACGGAACGCGGAAAATGTTGTGTTGGTATCTGAATGTGCTCGAATAGATCATCGCCAGACACTTGCACAAATCGTTAAAACTACGCGCTTCTCGAAGACGTCGTTTGAGGGATTCCATTCGTCGTAAGCATCCTCAGTTCTGGCTACAGCTCGAAGTCGTTTCCTTCCGTTAAGGCATCCCTGGAGCTATGTTTCAGCAGGATAATGCACGCCCACATGTTGCAAAGACTGTTCGAGACTTCTGTTCGGAGCAACACATGCAACTTCTTCCTTGGCCTACTTATTCGCTGGATATGTTGCCTATTGAGCACATGTGGGATTTGGTTGGTCGGCGTCTCGCTCGTGGTCCACATTCTGCAGCTTCAAAAGACGAACTTTTGCTGTGCATACAAGCAATATGGAATTCTCTTCATCAAGCAGACATTCGAAATCTGTTTTCTATGCCACGATACATAGCAGCACTTATTGCAATGCGTGCTGGCTACACCAAATACTGATTTCAGACACTTGATATTTTTTCCTTTGAAAATTCGTCATTTATTTGTACTAATACAAGTTGTTTGTACATAAAATTTCATTTAATTCTGATGATTCCATCGTTGTATTGCAGTTTTTACAAGCAGCAGTTTATATACGCATATTGTTCAAATTTTCAATCGTTAATAACTTAACACTTGACGTTAATGCAATTTTTTCAAATATTAATTCATTAATTAAATTAAAAAATGAATAAATAGTAACAAAGAAAAATAATAGTCCAACATCAAATAGAAAGGAAAATCGTTCGTTGTGTCCCTGAAGCACAATGGATAGCGTGTTGTACTTTTAATCCACAAGTCGGGGGTTCGAATCCCACCTAAGATGGCCTAATTTCTGAGAATGTGATTTCTTTTTAACTATATTATTTACTATTTCATTAGAATAATTAAATTTAATGAATGAATAAATAACAAACAAACAAAAATAGTCCAACACCATATAAAGAAAAGAAAATTGTAAGGAAAATCGCTTTCTATTTTGCCACTTAATATTGTGATTCTGTCATATTTAAATTCATTGTCTTATTTATACATATTTATATTAATTGTAACTATTTAATAAAAAATAACCAAAATAAAATTTTTCTTTGTTGACCTAAGTAGGAATTGACTTAATTTTTTTTTCTTTTTATATTACTTGTTCATATATCATCCCATTCAAAATATTCCGCAGGATGTTTAGACTAAAATCACAAAAATTTTGTTCAGAACTGTAGATTAACTGAAATATGCTGGTATTTCACACGCATTTATGCTAACAAATATCTACTACATTGTTCGAATTAATTGGGACAAATCATAAAAAAAAAAGATTTTTTTCTAAAATCCTAGCTTTTAATCACATAACTTAAAAAAGGGGTGGCCAACCCGTGCTACAGTGTAGCACGGCAGTGTTGTGACAGTGGCACGTGAAAGCTAATTGAAAAATTAGAAACCTGAAAAAATTATTATAAATTACCATTTTTCTTTTCAATTTTATTGGAATATGGTTTGTTTCGACAAAAAAAAGTTAAAAATTATTTTGAATGCATATAATTAATTGAATTACAATAAAAAATTATTATGTAGAGAATACTTTTTTATTGTTGTGGGCGCTGGCATTTCGAAGAAAGTGCACTCTGAGATTTCGACATTTGATACAGCATGTTTTAAGGCTATCTTCGGCTAATGTTAAAAAATAGGGACCGAATTCGGAATATTTTTTCAGATATAAAAGTACTCAAACATTAATATTATATTCTGGCTACGCTATATTGTAGAGAACCGCTTATTTTATCATACTACTCATTTTTATCCGAGTTGACACATTTTTTCTTTTATAAAATGTATTTTGCATTTTTTCCCCTACACCGTAATGCTAAATGAGCTATCCTTTCCATAAGCTTGCTATCCCTTCACATGTTAAAAGGAAAAACTAATTTTTTATGAAATATTTTGAAATTTTAAAAACACTCACAAATGTTTTTAAAAATTGAGGCAATTTTTCTGTCTGAAAATGTGCTCCGCGTCGAGTTTACGTTGTCGTACATATGGCGAAAACAGCCTTAAAATGTCTGGAGGAAAACAAAGAACTCTGTCCATTGAATGCTTGCTACTCAAAAATGAAAATTAGCTATGGGATTTAGCTTTTCTAACCGATATCATGGGACATTTAAACTTAAGAATACAATCAAAGGATTGTGCTTTTCCTATTTTTAGTTGGTTGTGTATCTTCTTTAGCAAACAAACTTTGCTTTTTTTGTCTCGATTTTGGGGGGAGAAAAAAATATTAACAGATTTCCCAATAATGTTGGACCAAAGTTAAAAACGTTCCGAGCTATTTGTATACTTAAAAATTTAGTAACAATTTTAAAGGATTCATTCAATACTATGTTTGATGACTTTCAAGATGATAAAAAAATATTTACCTTTTAGCAAATTCTTTTTCAATTTATCTGCAAAACGTTTATTGTTACCAACAAAATGCAAAGCGAAATTATTGATCTACAGCGCCATACTCCGCTAAAATGATAACACAGGTAACTTATTTCAACTCCAAGGGATACGAATTTAATTGAGTTTTGAAAATTTGTACCAACAAGCAATTTTCCAAATTTATGCGATTTGGCTGCCAGATATTGTTGTAGGTTTTGATCAATATATATTTGTAAACAATGTTATTTATTATGAGATGACTAGGTAAAAACTACATATATAAAAGCCACATTAAGCAAGTACTGACTTTTTATAATAAATATTTACAATTGAATGTTTCAAGTTATTTATTTTTATTTTATAACTATCCTAACTGATAGTGAAGGAGTAAAAAGTTTAATAATAAAACCTAAAATAGTACTTTTGTTTAATTATATTATTTTGAAATTTCCATTACTTAGACTTGCATAAAAGTGAACTATTTGCGTATAAATCCTATTATAAGTAACATTTTTAAAACTTTTGATAGTTTTTGTTTGTTAGAAAAGTTCAAAGTGGAATGCATGTTTGTTTTTTTAATCAAATAGTGGCATTTTTTGCAAAAAGGTTGGCCACCCCTGCCTTAAGTAGCCAGAAAAATCTCTATATTAGTATGAGAAGTATGTCCTTATATAGCAGAAATGACCTATTCAACTCACACTGGTATTGACTCCACTGGTGCAGCGTACATGTTCTTAACTTGTGCAATTAATCTTAGCTAACTTTGTGGAACCACACTTGTATAGCACTTTTCATTACTTGTTCTGTTGTCGTGCAACTCATCTTAGTTAAACGATTCTTGAGAATGTCATAAATTCTCAATAGGATTTAGGTCTGGTGAATTAATATGTCAATTAAGCAAATCTATTTTATTTTCCCGAATAAAAATATCTGGACAAATACTGAATTGTGACAAGAAGCCAAATCATGTTGAAATGTTTCGCCAAATTTTTCCATGGATGGAACAATTCTACTGTGTACTATTTTTTTGTATGTAACACAATTCATCATGTGCTTAAAATTAACTTAGCTTCCAGTATCATTTGTTGTGAAAAAACACTAAAGCATTTGTTTAGAAGGGTGTTTTACAGTCTGTTGGATATGATCTAGCAGCAGAGTTTCCACTTCACTTCATCTACCTAAACTTGATTTTCATACCTGCACAAATAAATGCATTTTACCGCTTAAAATTACTTTCTTCTAGTCATTAACAGTCCAGGATCTGTATTTTTAGCCCTGCTAAACGTTTTTTCGTTTTCTGAGTTAGAAATTGCTTTTTCTTTTGTCTTGATTGCTTAACGGCTAACTTCCAAAACCTTTTTTTGGTACAGTTGAGGTACTCATTACAGCACCATAATCCAATAAATCCCTTTGAAGGTCTGTGCTTTTCACTTTAATTTATTTTGCTATTTCTTATTTAATTTTTATCAGTAAATGGAGTAATTTTTCTGTTTGAGCAAACATTTTCCTTTTATTTTATGAGATGATGATCATGAGTCTTGAAATGTTCTTAAAATTCTTGAAACACTTCAACTACAGAATCTACGTTTCTCAGTCAAAGAAGTGTGTTTATTAAGAGCGATTATTATTTTAGAATGTTTCCTCGGAATAATATCCATCTCTGAACAAGTAAAAATGAAATGTATTACGTGGAACACAACATTATAATCACCAGCTACCACACTGAAAGGATCAAAACTGAACTATTAATGTTTTAAAACCAGTGAAATGAGTCAATTTGTCACACTATTTCTGGGAGGATATAATCAGTTTGAGGTGGTTCGGGACATATATCTGGTAATCAAATACCAAAACTCAAACAAGAAAAACGTGTTTGTCCCAATTAATTCAGACAGTTTAGTAACTTATTCTTGAATATCTAATTTTAGGTTCGCTATTCAAACCTGCATACTTTTTCCTTACTTAATATTTTAGGTAAATATTACTTGTAATTATAAAATACATATATGAAAAAGAAAAATATTTACTATTTTTATATATTCCTATTTAAATATTAAAATACAATAAGTACGGATAAAAAAGTTTTCTTTTCATATTTAACTGAATTTCGGACAACAAAGATATATTTTTTGAGCAAAATGACAAATCTGACCATTTTGAATTAAATATGCATACGAAGATCCATGTCTGCATAAAAACATTTTAAATTTAGGAAGTGATTTCCTTTAAAAGTAATTCAAAAACTTTGAAATATTTCACGTTTCAGAAGTGTTATCCAGTTATGAAAAAGAAATGCAAATCAAATTCTAGAACCAAACATACAAAATAAAAAAAATTTACAATGAAAGCACTATAGTCATATGAATTAGATATTTACTTAGAAATCTACAAACAATTAAAATATCTAAACCAGCTTTCATTTTTATTAGTCAAAATTAATACATGTATCTTATAAAAAGCATTATTCACTCTAAAAAAATAGAAAAAAACTCTAATGTATTCAGAAAATAAAAACTTTTTGACACCTAAAAATGAGACATGTGACAATGATTCTTCAACGGATGACCTAGTGCCAAAATTTTCTGGAAATTTTACAAATACAAGGATTTAAGCTTTCATCTTTCTTTTTTAAGCTTTTCTTTTTTAAACAGTTATAAATATCGCAATTTTCTTGGTATGTATATGTAAATGCGCATTTAAGACACATCTATGAGAAAATCTTTTTTGTAGATTTCACAATCATGAGGCTTTTCCTTTGTATGAATACGTAAATGTCTTTTTAAATTATAACTTTGATAGAAAGCCTTGTTACATATTTCACAAACATAAGGCCTTTCATTGGTATGACTATATAAATGTCTTTTTAAATCACTTCTTTGATAGAAAGCCTTATTACATATTTCACAAACATGAAGCTTTTTCTCAGTATGTATACATAAATGTTCATTTAAAGAACTACTGTGAGAGAAAGCCTTGTTGCATATTTCACAAACATGTGACTTTTCATTGGTGTGTATACGCAAATGACTTTTTAAATTACTAATGTGATCAAAAGCCTTGCTACATATTTCACAAACACAAGTCTTTTCTTTGGTGTGAATACGTAAATGTCTTTTTAAATTACCCTTTGATAGAAAGACTTTTTACATATTTCACAAACATAAGGCTTTTCCTTGATATTACTATGAAAATGTCTTTTTAAATCACATCCTCTATAAAAAGCCTTATTACATATTTCACAAACATGAAGCTTTACCTTGGTATGTTTATGTAAATGTTCATTTAAAGAACTACTGTGTGAGAAAACCTTGTTGCATATCTCAATAACATGAGGCTTTTCCTTGGTATGCATACCTATGTGCACATTTAAAGACCCACTTTCAGCTAAAGCATGATTGCAATTTTGAAAAACATGAATCTTTTTCATCGTGCAAATATATTGATGTATTTTTAAAATTCCACTTTCACAAACAGACATGAGGTTTTTCTTCAGTATGCATACATAAATGCACATTTAAGGCACCAGTAGGAGGGAAAGCATTTTTCACAAACATAAGGCTTTCTTTAGGTGTAAAAGCGTAAATGTCTACTTAAATTACCACTTTGATAGGAAGCATTTTTGCACATTTACAAACATGAGGGGTTTCTTTGGTATGCATATTTATATATTCATCTTCTCTTTCTTTAAAAACCTTTATTTATTTATTTTGTTATAGACATGTTAGAGTTTTCCATACTTCTGATTTCCTTTCTTGGGTCGGTTTAATTCATGAAATCGGTAGGTATCCAAATTCTTGCATTCCTGTAAAATAAAAATAACCGTGAATATCAATATTGAAATTATGAAAAAACGTATAGTACAGTGAGAATTTGCAATAAAACGAAAAAGCAATATCACATGCGTTCCAATTTTTATAGATTTCAGAAAAACAAATTCTTTTTAAACATTCTTTAGAATACTATCAGTATATTATACCGTACAAAGATTCATTAGCATCTTGGGTTTTCCAGTGTTAAGTTTCCAGTTAAAGTTTCATGTAAATAAGATTCTATGCACACTGTTTCACAGGATTTCATATTATATTTAATAGACACAAATAATATTTACTTGCTATGTTCCTTTTCAAAACAGCATTCATTTTCTAAATAAGACAGACCCTATTTAAATCCGAGATATATATTGTTACCTTTGTAAATAATCATGATGCAATAATGCAAAGTTTGTATTTTCATGTAAATGAATGCTTAAAGGAGAATCTTTGACAGCAGGAATCACATAATTTGAAACAATGTAAAAGGACGAGGACAAATTTACCTAAAAATTCTACAAGGAGCAAAACCTCCTACACTGTCTTTTTTTTCTTTTAAATAATGTATATTTTTATCGTTGTAATAAGTTCAGTTATCCAAGCTCTAATCCGTAATTTTCAAACTATTACTTTTCGCCAATTCAACCACGTATTCCTTAATTGTCACAAATTCAGCACAACATACTAAGCCTTTACGGTCACTTTTTACATAAAAAGACATTGCTGAAATATTTGTAGAGTATTGAGTAATATTGCTCGATTGCTCTTTGGTATCTCAGTTTTAAAAGTTTATACCCAAACTTGGTTAATCCTTCTAATGTTTGTTTTTGAAAAATAAACTGCAATGTTTTTAGTTACTGTTTCCCTGACAGTTATCCCCCAAACTGAAACTTTTATATAAAAAAAGGACTGTTTTACTTTGTCAATTTTTAAACAACAGACAACACATTTAAATAGTCATCAGCTATTTTTGAAGATTCCCTTAAATTAAATAGCTTCATTACTTTTGAGAATTTCACTTATCATATTGATTAATTTTAAGGCACCATATTTACTCAATTCTAAGCCACACCCCCAATTCTCTACACGTTTTTGAAAAAATTGTGCAAAAGGTTCGTTAATATGCAATACTTAAGACATTCTACCAAAAAAAATTATGAGAAATAATGAAAAGTTAATAATTAATTTATTTTACCAGAATTAAAAAATCTCAAATACATGCATCAGGGGTAGCCAACCCTCTGCATGGTGCAGTTGTAACATTGGCATGCCAAGATTTCCTGTCAAATTTTAAAAAATGAAAATAAATTAATAAAAAATCATTCTTTTTAATCTTAGTTGAAATAGGGTTTTGTCAGATAAAAACCTCAAAATTTAGATCATAATGTGCTTGTGAATAATTTTTTCCTTGTTATGTGAACTTCAAAAAATAAATTAACTTAAAACTAGTTAAATCATACCTAAGAAAACATCTTCAAGAGCCTCTTTAAAATAAAAAAACATCTTCAAGAATTAATCCTAATATAGATGGCTTGGTAAAAAAAGAAAACAATTCAAAAACTACAATAAGAAAGTATTGACTGTTTAATAATTATTTAGAATTAAATTCTTCAAGATGCTCATTTTTATTTTACCTCACCTAATTGAGTGAACCTGTAAAAAGATTTTTAACAATAAAACCTAAGTTTGTACTTTTGTCTTATTTATTATATTATTTTTAAATTTCGACCATACGGACTTGCATTAAATAAGTGCTATTTGCGTAAAAATCCCATATAGCCTGTAAATAACATTTTTTTTCACACTTTTTCATTTTTTTTTCAATTTGTTTATTTATGTATTTTTTGTTTGTAGGAAAAGTTGGAGAGAGACAGAGAGAAGTGGCGTGTATAATTCTTTTCCATCAAATAGTGGCACTCTTTCCAAAAGGTTGACCACCCCAAACATACATGAACGAAAAATTTCTGCAATTCAGCATCATATTTCGAAAAAAATGATCCGTCACTCCCGCTAACACAGCTGATTTCCGTACTGGTACTAGTGTTGCAGTGGATGGATTTGTACAGCTTTCATTTTTTTATATATCTGAGGAATGGATATCACTTGCATATTTTTAGAAGGTTTATAACATGGCTTTGGACTGGCCATAGTAAAATTCGAACATTGCTTGAAGAGAATAAATTTTTCACAGATCTGCTGTGCAAATGGATGAACTGATTTGTTCATATATGCAGTCGTCATCCTCCAACTGTGACATATAAGAAATATCTTCAGATTCCAATACATGAATGTAATCTTGATGGTTCTGTACCATTTAAAAATATTAGACTTGTTCTTCCATACTCAACAGTGAACCACACCATCAAATTTCCTCCTGCCATTTGGCAAAATGAGTAAAATTTTTCATCAACATTCAAATTATGTCAATGGTGTTAATAGCAATCAGGACTACCTAAATTAAATTTCTTGTTTGATAATACTACAGAATTCAATTTAGTGATCCATAACGTGTGTTTTTTGTCCCAATCCAATCACCTGACGGTGTGTTTTTAACTATTTCGAATGATACTTCCTCTTTCAGAACTAAAGAGTCTTCGACCTTTTTATGGTGCTGTATGCAGTTTGTTTGGGGGCATATGTTAGTTCTGTTTAAGTTTTGATCTATGAAACAGCTACACTTTTCCCCCAAGGTCTAGAAAAATGTTTCATTCATCCTGAAGATGCTTTTAGTTGTTATGTCCTTTTTTCCTGATTCATGACTGCTTGATTTTCTTAAAATGCTAGAAAAATCACATTTCAACCAACTTGATGTTGACAGGCAATCTCTCATACACTTCTACCATCACTTTTCGACAAAGCTTGGATTTTTTATAAAAAATTTAAGATAACTCCACTAGTTCTATGAAGGGGTAGGGGGTAAAAGAAGTAATAATGCAAAAGATATTATTCTAAATAGATTACGAAAGAAAATAAAACAATTGCCCTATTTTACCTTACATTCAGGGACGTCTTAAAGCATGCGCCAACTGGGCCTTGTTTCTCTTTTGCTGCTCGATCTCAATAAGATCAAGATTTGAATACCTTTAATGGTTGAATGTTATTACCGAAAATATTCTTCCAAAAACTGAGGATTTCAAACTGTATGTCAGCTGGCAACAGTGTCAAGACTGCATCATTACGTGATGAGTATTGTCTATCTGTTATGACGTAAACCATCATTAAATCAAAATGCAACAGTTGGTCGAGACCGTTTGTGCCTAGGATTTGCGAATCATGTACATTTATTTATTTCAGATTACTGTTTGAAAGAGTATTTGACAATGTATGCTATATTCTGTCTCATTTTAAGAGGTGCAGGTAGGGCTTACATTTGCACAGGGGCCCAGGGCCACAAATTCATAAGATGTCATTGGGACTAGAACCTCAAGAATTCTTAAAATGTCCCTGCTTACATTCAAAGTTATAGATGAGCACAACACCAAATCTGCACAAGTGCCCCACTTTTTTTACAATCTCAGAAATGAACATCTAACTCTTTTCCGAAAATGAAAGTTGAAAATATTAATTTTTTATATTTATTATTGGAAACTTCTTTCGGAAGTAATAATAATAATCTAATAGAATAAAATTTAACTATAAGTTTACACACAATTTCAGGATCCTACATTTTTTTACAGAGTGCAATAAATAATACATTAAAATAATGACAAAAAATATTTTTATTTAATCTGATTAATCTGTAAATAGTTAAGATGTGATTCAAGAGATCATTTCATGTAAAATTTAATGATAACAATTCAGAATTTTCCTATTTCTTTTGATAAAGAGTAAACAGAAAAAATATATATTAATGTATTTTAATCTGTTTTAGGTAATGTTTTTAATTACTAATATCCTGTTTACATTCTTTAATATTTGTTCAGAAATGCTGTTTTATATTTATGTAAACATATATCTCTAATATTTACTAACTTATTTTTTCATTTGTTTTTTTTAATGCATTATATATTTTGTGTAATTTTATAAAAATGCATCTGCATAAGGTAAGATTCGATTTAACATTCATGAATTAAAAAATATGTATTAATTGTCTCCAATTAAATCTGAATTTGATCAATGAAATGAAATGCCATTTTTACACAAAATAAAGAATGATGCAATCTAGAATAAACAAATCAAAAGTAGTTCTTAAGAATATTAAGTGAACAAAATTTAATATGGGGATATTTTTAAAATGTATATTATATTAAAAGATCTAATATAACATAAAAAATAGTAAAAAAATAATCTCCGTGGTCTGTGGGAGGGTTTTTATATTGTGTTTTGAATATATATCCTTTCAACTAAACTTAATGTTGTAAATGAATGTTAAATAATTATTGTAACATTAACTTTATCAGGAAAGTCATAAGAAATAAGTGTAAATTTACATACATCTTTATTTACACAGAGAAACATTTTAAGACTAAATTATTACAACAATAAATAAAAGGAAAGGAGAACAACATCTTCGCACAGTATATGTTACATCAAAATTTCATATTAGTAGAAAATTATATCAAAAACAATAATTTTATAAATAATCAGTCATTTTTAAAGACATTAATATTTTTAAAAAGCTGTTCTGGAACTTATGTGGAATTTCTTTTCTAGGTGTATTATCTTACACAAAACAGTGACTAATAATAGATTTTTTAAAAAAAGGCTGCAAAAACATGTTTTGCTTCCGAGTATTTTAACTATTTTATGACATTTCAGTTTCATTCATCGTTTTTCAGATGCAATTCAGAGCATCTTGAAAATTGTTTCATAATCATGAGTGAGTCCATTTATTTGTATTCACTTATCTTTTTTTATACTCTTTAAAAAAAGTAGTATATTTTGGTTACAAAAGACTTCTATGTTTCAAAAATTGGGAAATTCAACACAGCTGAACTGTGGAAGTGAAATATGCAACTAAAAAGTAAACATTTCCTTCTTAATTTAAATGTATTTATATACATCAAGGAATTTTTCCTAAGTTTATAAATATTAAAATGATCCTGAAAAAATTCATTTTCTTTAAAAATATAACTATTGGTGGGTTTACTCTTAATTTTCCAATTTCAAAGCTTTAACTTTTGCTTATCAATCATTATAGAACAAAAAATTCTCAAAATATTTTATGCATTTTATAAAGAAATTAGAAAAACTAAAATATACAATTTAAAAAATTTCCCTATAAAAATTTCTGTCATTTTTTTTTATATTTAGACTTATTGATATGAGCAAAAAAATATCATGTAACTAATGATGCTTTGTAAATTTTTCTTGGTTCACTTTGATTATTTCAAATAAATTCAATACTTATTCAAATTAAACACAATATACTATATTTTAAAACACTCATTTTATTCAAGTATAATTATTCATTGTATTTTAAATTTTTATTTTATTTGTTGAATAATGCTATTTGAATAAGATTTAAACAAGATTTTCTATGGTATTTTGAAAAAAACAAGATTTCCTATGGTCTTTTGAAAAAAAATAAACTCGCTACTATCACGAGTATCTAATGTATATCAAAAGTTATTGCAGCATAACTTTTTTTTGCGTTGCAAATATTTGAATTTTCTTTTTTGCATTGAATTTAAAATCAAATTCTCTTTAAAATGATACAACATATTTTGCATTTTGTGCAATATAAAATTTTCTACAAGCATACAAACTTAAAAAACATAACAATTTTAAAAAGTGTCCACAATTTTTGCCACCACTGTACTTTCGAGCAGACATTCAATTAAGTCTCTATACTTGTCCCTCTTTCAGGGTTATATATTAACTTCTTAACCTAGCTTATCATAGTATTTATGAGCTATCATAGTATTATGAAGAATAATGCCTTCTTAAAAATATTAAGGAAACAAAAAAGAAAATATTTTGAAAATACAAAATACAAAGAAAAAAATATGACATACATGAAAAGAAAAATACATGTCCCTCTTTTTGGAACAAACGCTTTTAAGTCATTTCTTAAAAAGCATTTTAGTTTAGCAAAAGGTTGAGACCTAGGAGGACCCACTTTTGTCGCCAAATTTTTTTGGTGCCAAAATTTTAGCGATAAAGTTTGCAATATGGTAACCCTACAATTTCACACCAAAAGATTATATTTTCAAACGCCCGAAAAAAATGGCAACCCTTAAAAGGGTGAAACGAAAATCGCCTTTTTTGGACAAAAAGTCTTTTTCACCCCTGACTTTGCTTGAGAAGGTTGTTTGCTCTGCAACGGTTTTTTTAAGAATGGCTTGTGAAAGGAGATTACTTGAAAGTGAGGCTACAACAGGTTTCTTTGTGCTTCTGGGCACAAAGGGGAAGAAAGATAATTAGAATGGTACATGAAAGCTAAATTAGTTGCTTCACAGAATGAATGTCCAAAGTGTAAAAAAGATATGAGTTTGCAAAAGCAAAAAGGAACAGCTCTTGGCTATGAATGAGGTTGCCACAGCCAGTCGAAAGATAATCCCCACGACGTCGTTCGGAGTGTAAGAAAGGGCACTTGGTTTAGCGAAAGCAAGCTTGGTATGACTATTATCTTGCGTTTGACCAGATATTGGTTCGGCAAGAGCATGAATGCATTCGTTGTGAATGACTTGAAAGTCAATAAGAATACAGTCGTGGACTGGTATATGTTTTGTCATGAGGTATGTATGATTGCATGGTGCATCCACCCATCCATCACAAGTGTGTATCCACCACCTGAAAAGACGAACCAAAAGCATAAGGTAAGTGCCTTTAAAAAATTTTTTAAATGATTAATTCTTTTCTTCGATTTCATCTTTGCCAAACGCTCCTTTTGTCCTTTTTTTGAAAATGTAAATCATGTACTGGTTTTAGAGTGCTTTTTTAAAATGAAATTCATTGGTTTCTCCATTTTTATCTTTTAAAATGATTAATTGCACGTATTTCTTCGATTATATCTTTGAAAAAAGCACATTTCATTCTTTTTTTAATGTAAAACATTTACTACCAACCGTTTTCAGGTGTCCCTGATGCCATTCCTGAAACCTCATTCATTTCATGATTTTTGAACTTTTCGTACCCCTCTCCCCCTTTCAGAAACTAACCGCTGCTCTTTACCTATTTCGTCCCCAACCCCACCCTAGACACATACAGTTTCCAAGAGTTTTCATCTGACGCCATTTTGAAAAACTTGTGTTTCTCAATTTGGCGCAAAAAAACACCAGTAGGTCTAGCTAGGATTTTACTGACATGGTATTCTAAATTTAAAAAAATTTAATGTGGGTTTCACTCCATGCAGTTTTTTATCAACTGTAATGTTCAGAAGAAACAAATTTGTGTGTGAGATTTGAATGTAATAAAAATAAGATAAAATGAGACATACCTTTAAATCCCATTCACAAAATATGAGCTTTTCCTCCTTTTGGTGAAAGTGAGTAGAGATATTGTTTCTAATCCACCATTACATTGTATTACATTTTGTGCTGTTATAAAAATAAATAAAAAAATGTAATTTAATATTTTCTCCATTTGTTTTATAACGAAACAATGATTTCAAGTATTTTGTTGATTATTCACAAGATTTTTATTAAGGCTTAAAATGCCTTTTTGTCAGAAAAATAAGTTTAAACCTTTGGTGTGGTCATAGATTAATTAATTTATTTCAAAGGATATACAGAAATCTGTTCCAAATTAGAAGAGACATATAGTGCTGAAACCTCTTAAGAGCTCATCAATAGCATAAACAGACTACTTTCATTGGAGAGGTTATATCTTATTTAAAAAATAGACAAATGCATACAGCATATTTATGCTAAGAAAGCATCTTTATATCAACGTAAGTATCTTAATGCTAAAAAGTAAAAGTCTGTATTAAAGATTAAGTCTGTCTGGGAGAGATTTGAACCCCCAAACTTTACCTTTATTTATGCTGGACTTCAAAACAATAAACAGAAGAAAAAAATTATTTTACTTTACTATATATAATCAATTCTTACAGTTAAAATATCATATTACTTATTTCTTTGTAGTTTTATTTTTTTATAAAAAATATACTATTACACAAACTGCTTTTCCATATTGTTCATGTAATTGATTTCATACATACCACCTGTAATTCATTTTAAATGATATATAGGTCTATATCTTTGCCTGAAAATTATTTTAACTAAATATTCAATTCTGTCTTTTCGAAAAAATTACAAAAGCAAGCAAAAATAATTTTTCAATACATTGGATTTCTTACACTTATATCTCTTTATTTTTAAAATTTTGCATAATTATATTGTCTCAATATAGTCATGAATCAAATGAATTCTAGAGGGGAAAAATATCGTGAGAGTTTCAGACCACCCTATACAAAGTACTTCAATACTTGTGATATAAGAAGATATCATAATTTAATCACACATTTTCTTCAAAATAATCTAAATATAAAATAATTGTACAGTCCTTTCATTTATTTACTTGTCGAGATTTATTTATTTATTTTAATACAAAGTTTTGGAAAGCATGCAGAATTTTTTGTACTATTTGGCATGTATAAACAGTTTTAGATTGTATGCCTTCTTCACAGAAATTATTCTTTTTTGATTAATTGTACTATACATCTTTTTCAAACCTAAAATATGATATATAAGTATGCAATAACACTTGCTATATTTTGTTACTTACATATCTCCTTTGAGTAATTCCATTCACATTTTAAAAAATAATCTGTATAATTTAGGTTACCAATTAACATTTATTTCAATTTCTCAGGGAGAAAAAGTTTTTTAAAAAAGAGAAAAATGTATTGGATAGATTTAACTTTTGACATTTTTTTAATTTAATTCCTTGAAAAAAACTTTGATCAAATCTTAACTCCCACAATTTGAAACAATGTGTTATTAACAAAGCAAGAAAAAATAGATGAATATCATTATCAAATTATATATTTTATAATAATGAAGACTTAACTTAGCACTCATTATTGTGAATTACAGGATACGAATGTGCAACAACATCATATTTACCAGTTATTTTGTAGCTGAAAAGATTGCTATAATTTCTTATACAGTGATTAGATACCTCTAATTTTTTGAGCAAACACCATTTAAATGTATTAATTTGTAAAGTTTTCATAAACATTTAAGATTTAAAGAAATATATTACATGGATTTCTTGCAAAAACGCATAACATAAATGACACACCTGATAATCACTAATGAGACCATACATGAATTCACTAGTGTTAGTGAGAGCATAATTTGTCAAGAGGTTTTATCTTTAACATATGCATCATTCCCACTGGAATTCAATAAGACTGTAATATCAACAACCACAACAAAAAAGATTGTTGAATCCTAGGAGGACCCACTTTTGGTCGCCAAATTTTTTGTCGCCAAATTTTGAGCGATAAAGGTTACAATCTGGTAACCCTTCCATTTCCCCAAAAAAATTTGGTTTTTCAAATCACCGAAAAAAAAATCGCAACCCTAAAAAAAGTGCAACATTTTTCGCCTTTTCCGAAAAAACGTCATTTTGACATTTGACTTCGCTGGAGAAGGTTTGCTCTCCACTGATTGTTATTAAGAATGGCGTGTGCAAGGAAATTACTTGAAAGTGAGGCTACGACAGGTTTCTTTGTGCTCCTGGGCACAAAGGGGAAGAAAGAGACGTTAGAATGGTGTATGAAAGCTAATTTAATTGCTTCTCGTTATGAATGTCCGAGGTGTAAAAAAAATATGCGTTTGCAAGTGCGAAAGTTAACGGTTGACGGCTACGAACGGCGTTGCCGCAACCAGTCGAAAGATAATCGCCACGACGTCGTTCGGTGTGTGAGAAAGGGCACTTGGTTTAGCGAAAGCAAACTTGCTATAACTATTATCTTGAGTTTGACGAGATATTGGTTTGGCAAGAGCATGAATGCGTTCGTGGGGAATGACTTGAAATTTAATAAGAAGGGTAAAGGGTCAATTTGATTCTTACCTTGCGGAATACATGTGGCGGCGATCTAACGGTCACAAGTTGGTGGGTGAGAATTTTCATAAATTCCTTGCATCCATCGCAAGGGTGTATGCACCAACAGATCATGACGAAATGCAAGCGTAAGGTAAGTGCTTTTTAACATTTTTTAAAATGATTGATTTCATGTATTTTTTCGATTTTATCTTTGCGAAACGCCCCTTTCGTCCTTTTTTAAAAATGTAAATCATGTTGTACACACTGGTTTTAGAATGCTTTTTTAAAATGAATTTCATTGCTTTCTCCGTTTTTTTCTTTATATAATGGTTAATTTAATGTATTTATTCGATTTCATCTTTGCGAAACGCCCATTTCATCCCCCTTTCCCCCCTTTCTGACGCATGCGCTTCCCAAGAGTTTTTCGTCATTGACGCCTTTTTGAAAACCTTCAATTTGGTGCTTTTTGGCGAAAACTTTTTGGCGCCAAAAACAGCAGTGGGTCCTCCTAGGATTTTACCAAAAAAGATACGCCATAGAGTGGTGATCAAAATAGCGAGAACTTTTCCTTTTAGGACAGTGGTCTGAGGATCCTGTAACAAGAAGCAAATTATATAAAAAAAAATAGATTTTAAACGTGTTTTGTAAACTCAGAAGCATTTCTATGACTTACTATATATTTTTAAAATTTATTGAAATTAAAATCATTATGTATACTCTACAAAATCTCTATATAAATTATTTATGCAAATTGAGAATGATCTTTTTAATCAATGACGCCCCAATGTTATCCTGTATAATTAAATGTTGAAATGTTTCATTATTTTATAACATAGTAAATTGAACAGTTTATATATAAAGGATGAAACATTAATTACTTATGAGATTTTATCAATTTCTAGAATTGCTAAGTTTGAAAATTGATAGAACACATTTCTAACATAACGAACCTTTAAGTTATGCTTAAAATAAATACAATTTTAATAAAATGAAATATTTGGAACTTTTCCCGACATTGTTCCTGATTCCTCTTCTTCTATTAACATGAACTTATTTCAATTAAGCCGTGTGAATAGTATACATTTAATGAGGATGCTTTCTGTGTACGAAAATATAACTTCAAAATACACAGAGCATCAGTTACAGTTATTATTTGGGGAGGGGGATTCGGAGCACAACAAAGGCTATTATCCCATTTCATTCATTTATGTCTGATATGTGAAAAATAAAGCATAACCTGAAACCTTCGGTAGCAAAGAATTGATTACTGTATTGTTAAACAACGTAGGCTATTATTCCCTTCAAAGAACAACACAAAAAGTTAATCGATATTTAAATGTTTCATTTTCCGTAAAAAAAATTCTAAATGCCGACTTATCTAATGCAGCTTTTTCCAATAAATCCTTGAAAGTGATGGTACAACGGGAATCTAACTTGAGAAAACATCTGAGATCATTTTAATAGCATGTGTGTATTAATTTCGCACGAGGGCGACACGTAATTTTTTCAGCGGTCAAGGGACGAGGACCACACTTGAACACACACGCTCCTTTCCGAACAACCAGAATGCCTCAATGGAAGACTGAGTCCCACGACAGACTTAATGTACATGTGGTAAAGCCGATCATGGGTACCGAACAGAATATGGCAACCTCTTAGAATAGTTTTGAGAATCTGGCCTGGCAGACGATCACAAGACATAAACATACTACGCCGATAGGTGATCAGCACCACAATAAAAGAATATTGAGTGAGAAATGCTTGCTTCTACCACCTTAATGGTGACTCGGTATCTTCACGCAAAAATTTTAACTTGTGAATAGTCATTTTCTAAATCGATGGTCATGGAGAAAACATTTTCCTTTCATTGAATTAAAATAAGGACTCAATTCCTTTGTTCAAGAATCACTGTATCTACTTCCTTGGATTTGATTTCGGGTGTGACACGCATCATCAGCTGCAAATGTTTCATAGATAAGAGGATCTTTTCTCTCTGTTTCGTTTTTCTATGCTTTTAAAGCTTTAAGTTAAAAATCTTAATTAAGTTAAATTAAGATTATGTACGATTCTAGTTCTTCCGTTAATACTACACCTCTAGCTCACGCTGATACCCAAAGAGATCATCACCTCAGGGGGTATTATCGCATGTCGATGGATATAACGTCAAGGATATAACCATTCACTTCTGGTCTCCAACGTAATCAAATGGTGTCGGACCAACATTCGCCACACGAGTTGCGATTACTATAATTGAGTTACTAGATTAATCTATCACAAGCATTCCCAATTCACTATAGCACGTTTCACCTATGTTTCTGTAGCTGCACTTGCCATCTGGCTACAGCACTTTTCAGTACTGTTTGTGTAGTACAGACCGCTATTCTTCGAATTTAAGATTTCCACAGGAAATCTTAATCACTTCTGGGTTACTCTTACGGATTGCAACTTAGATATGGCACTTGACCAGCAATCGAACATGGAATGTCGGCATTAGGAGGCTTCAAATTATTTGCAGTGAGAAAGAAAAAACCGTCTCCCTGATCAGACTCGACAATGAGCACAGTGAAGCTGACACTCTGTATCAACTCGCATGGAACGAATTCCAGGACATCCAGGGCACACTCCAGTAAGCGGTGAGTGATTTTAACTCTCCCCCCTCCCCTTTGTTCCAACCCCGGCTGCTCGCGTCATATTTCTCCAAAACACACCCCCGATAGTACTCCTTCTCCATCTCTCACTAGGAGAAACTGTCAACATAAACGAAAAGACGAGGATAATTTCGAATTTCCCCCACTCAGAAAAACTGCAAGAATTACTACTCTCGAACCCCCCACTGATTTAATTTTGAAAAATCAAAATTTTCTCTTCTCCCAAACGTCTTAACTAGACAAATCTCAGATCAACAAACCCCACTAATAGTAGCTAACACGCCTAACGCTGCAACCAGTCAGCAGCTCCGACAAGGCAACGACTCCCTACCACCCCCATTAATGCTAAAATTCACGGATAACTTCTCGTGTACAAATCGATAACATTAACAAATTACACCCCAAGACTAAAAACCACTGGTGAATATATAAAACTTTACTCAGATACCGTTGAACAAAACAGGATCGTAGCACTCTTAAAAACCTAAAATACTCTTAAAAACCTAAAATATCAATTCTATGTTATAAAACCAAAAAAAAGAACGTCCTACTAAAATAGTAATAAAAGGATCACCAAAGAACTCTAACACCGATTTTATCAAAGCAGACCTCGAGGAACTGGGATTCCTGCCCGCAAAGGTATCCCCACTCATCGGACGCAGAACAAAGCAAAAATAATCAGTATTCCTAGTTATCTTACCTGGCTCAATAGAAAATTTAAAGAGATTCGATTTGAAACTCTTTTGTACCTTAACAATACTGTTGATGGATATAACGGCAAGGGAGTCACACAGTGCTTCACTTGCAATAATTTCCATCACAGTGCTGAGAATTGCTTCCTCAAACCCCGGTGTCTTAAATGCGTAGAGGAACACATCACGAGGGACTGCACAATAAAACAAATATTCGAAACTAAATTCTGCATAAACTGTCAGGTGTATGACCATAAGGCCAACTGGCAGGGATTCCCATGCTTTCCAAAGCCCTCTAAGGGCACTGCTAAAATCAACAGAAATAGCTATACTAATCTTTACAATAGCTTCGTAAGACCTAACTTCTCATATGCTCAAATAACGCCAAACACAAATAATAACGCAGAAATTAATAACAAAACAAAACAGGTGGCTCCACGAAGACCTGAGCTTTCTCGCCAAACTGAGGCAATAAGTCAACCCCCCCTCCCTTTCAAGTTAGTAATTCGCAAATAAATTTAAATGCAACGCCTAATCTTCTTTAACATTCCCAACGGGAATAACTGTGACATTAAAACCCTACTAGGAGCGACTGTTGAATGCCTGGTTCAGTTGTTGCAAGCTCTAAATACTACCCCAACATTAGTAAATAATTTTGATCAAGTAAATTCTGCACAAGCGGATGCAAACTAAATGTTCAGCCTAATAGAGGCATCCTGAAGTAAAAATAATGATCAGTAAGTCCCCAATGGGCCTCAGTTTGGTTTCTTGGAATGCTAAAGGCTTACTAGGTAAAATTGTCGAACTTATAAATTTCATATAGAAGCACTCCCCAGACCTAATTTTAATTCAGGAAACACATTTGAGACCAACACACAACATTAATGTTGCTAATTACACTTGCCACAAGAATGACAGATCTACAATTCCAGACACCGATAGGGCCTTCGGTGGAACTCTTATTCTCTTCAAAAAGTCCATTAATCACTTCTCTCTCCCCACCCCTCCCCTTCAAGCTATTCAAGCTACTATTGGGCTACTAACCCCTCTTGTTCACGATCCAATCTCGACAGTAAGCATTTATATTCCACCAAAATCGGATGAGTTTACTTTTACTATCGACATAGAAAATTTAATTTAAACCAGCAGTAACTGCGTTTTATTCGGCGATTTCAATGCCACACACATTGCTTGGAACTGCAAAACTAACTCCTCTAGAGGCGTTCACCTCCATAACTTTTCTAATATGTTAAATCTTCACATACCATATCCGAACTCTCCCACGAAATTCGGATTCAATTCCTCTAACACCTTAGACTTTGCTATATCTTTCGAAACTTCTACTACCCTTTCACAATAAATTCCACCCGTTGGTGTGGTGTGGTAGTTAGGAGAGGGGGTGCCAGCTCAGGTGTCGTCCACTTGACCATAAATTCGCCAAAAGCCCTCGTGTAGCTGAACAGTGCGACGTTAATATTCAATCAATCAATCAGATTACAACCCTGTTCTTCTTAACTTTACTCTCAAATTTAATAAAGATATCACTAATCCAAGAGCCATACACATGAACTGGCCACTTTTTTTTTCTAAATATCTCAATAGTAATATCTCACAATTCAATTTTCATCCTAACGCTATCAACTCCAAAGCCGAAATAGATTTTTTAAAAAATCACTGATTTCATCAATACGGTCCACGCCGCCCACAGCCATGCCTCCCGACCAATAGACACACCGACCACAGCACAAGAGCTACACTCCACCGTACATTCACAAACTCATAAAACAGAAAAATCAGTACAGAAACTTACATCACAGTACACTTGATCCTCATTACAAAACACTATACAATAAAGCACAACGCAACATTAAAAAAGAACTTCAAAATTACAGTAATGAGAACAGGACTACCACTGGACTAAAAGCACTCAGCACACAAGACAACAGTCTATGGCGGAAGGGGGGGGGTTGCAAAAATTTCTCAAAAATAAGCGTTCGGATATTCCAGCTTTAAATTGTATAACCGGTACGTCTGTAACCGACGATCAGAAAGCTAATATCCTAGCTAACTCTATACTAATTAACTTCACAGAAAATACCAGACCCAATAGTAAATACGACGAAATGACGAAATAATCAATAACAAAGTTAACACCTTCCTCTCCCTCCCCACTACTATTGAAACTACCTACTTTTCTGAAATAATTTCTTACATCAAAAAATCTAATTCTATAAAAGCACTAGGCAAAGATAACATCAGTTACAGGATGACTAAGAATTTTCCTTTCAAAGCTATTCTAATTCTTACCATTTTTATTAATAAAATCCTTAAACTTAATCACTTTCCAACTACTTGGAAAGAAGCCATTATTTCCCTGTACTAAAACCAGGGAAAAATTCTAAACTATCCTCTAGCTATAGGCACAAATTTCCCTTCTTTCCACTATAAGTAAAATAACTTAATCTATCATACTAAACTGTGATTAAAAAATTTCCTTAACGATAGCAATATAATAAATCCTAACCAATATGGATTCACAATTAATCTCTCGACCCTTCACCCCCTTATCAAATTATCAGAACCTATTTCTGAAGGTTTTCAGAAGAAAAAGAGCACCTGCGTGGTTTTCCTGGATATCCAGAAAGCTTTCGACCGTGTGTGGCTAACATGACTAACATACAAACTAATTACTTACAACCTCCCCCCTCCCTCATTCACCTTCTTCGCCCTTATATTACAAATCGCTCCTTCCAAGTCAGAGTCAAAGATACTCTCTCTAACTCTAAAAACATAAACTGTGGTGTAGCTCAAGGAAGTCTCCTCGGGCCCCTGCTTTTCAATTTATACATCAATGATAACCCTGATTATTCACTAACAAATCTAAATATGTACGCTGATGATACAGCCGTGCACACTACATACAAGAGAACAACATCCATTACATTCGCACTAAAAACAAACATTTGAAATTATTTGAAACATATTACGGTCGGTGGAAAATCCGCATTAATGTTGAAAAATCCGCCGCCGTAATTTTCACTAAAAAACACAAAATTCCATCTCCACCAACAATGTATAAAACTGCAATTCCGGGGTCTCAAAGTACTAAGTAACTCGATAAATAGCTCACTTGGAAAACACACATTTTAAAAACGCGTGCCAAACTCCGGAAAATAATGTTTAAATTATTCCACCTAATTGGCCGTGATATTGGATTTATATTAATCAGATATAATATATTTGGTATGCTTTTAATTAAATATATCTTCTATATTTTTACAATAACAGTTTCAATTGCAGTGTTAAAAATAATAACTAAATTCCCGTACCAAGTTTTTTACAACTTCATCTTCTACTTTGAAATGTAAGCTTTTCCTAATTAATTTTCAGGAAAATATTCCAGAATATTCAAATTACGTGCTAGCGTTTATTCTTTGTTTGAACATACATTACATTTTGGGTGAGTAAGTGCTTATTAACATACCATTCTCCGAAATTCCTCACCACTTTGTGAGCAACTTGCACCCGAAGTTTCTCTCTCGCCGTCTTGCCTACTAAAGGTGTGGGAGAAATGAAAGCAGAACCAGAGAATTCTATAATCTGAATTATTTATTTAGTCAAACAAACTAACCAACAACAATGTATTCTCAAAGTGAATGTCAAATTAGTAGCACGGAGAAAGCAATGATTATTAAGCAAATATGCGGAATCAACTTATTTAACTCAACCTAATCTATCGTTGATTACTAACCTCAAATCTCTACTAATTCAACACAGTGGTAAAACACCACACCCTAACTCACAGTCTTGACGTATCATAAAAAAATGGATTTCTAAATATTTCAAAAGCAGTAGAAACTTTTCGTTGTACATTCAATCCTATTTGGTTAATTTTGTTTTACAAAAATTTATTTACAAAATAGATACATTTAAGGTAGAAATCCAGGGGTGTAGCTACCGCTGTATCAGCCGTGTCAATGATACTGGTGTCCAACATGGGTAGCTACAGTTCCACTATCAGGGCTCCCATATCTAAAAAAGGGTCCTGAAGGAATTTTGATACATTGCCCACTCAGAGGTAGCTACTCCAGTGTATAAATCTATCTTAAAACTGATTAAAAGCCGGTTCAATATCTTATATTACTCTGGGAATCGTTAAAACTAAGTTCGCAGTAGTTTTATCTTTAATTTTACTATAAATACGAAAAGAAGTCTCGAGCAATCAAATCGAATTATATCTTGTATTTTACGAATTGATGCGATTTTTGATTTAAACATTTTAAAATGACCCGGATACCAAAGACACATTATTTATTTATATATATCTATATATATATAAGACGCATTTGTTGTCTGTTTGTCTGTTCCCTCATAACTCGAGATCCAGACACCCAAATAACGTGAAACTTGGTACACGTACACAAAATTACACCAGAAAGGTTCTTAAATAGGTTTGGCGTTCATAGTTCCTTCCAAATTTTTAAAATTTAATTTTTAAGTGATTTTCCAGTGTTATGACGTCATATGTAGTCACGTTTCTCACTAAGTGGACAATTTATACTTTACATGCAGTTTTTCAAGATTATTACATATTTTTACTGTAGCTTTGTTTATCGGTTGGAATATTTATTCAATTTTTCTATTCTTTGATATTTAATTAGGATTATTTTTCGAATAAATAATTTTTTTCAGGATTATTCTTTCAACAACTAAAACTTTGTTTTGTTGTTTTGGCAACATTTAGGTATTATCGCGGGATGTTTATGTGTGTGATTTTGCTTGCAAATTACAACTTATTTATTTATTTCTTTAGAATGCGAAGATAATAATTTTGACAAACTAAAACTTCTCATTGATAAGGGTTATATTTCAGTTCGGTTCAAATGTAGTATAGGGGGGGGGGCACTTTGGATTTGGCGATTTTCCTTCGGATTTTTATCTAAATGTCATGGTGAGGTATCGAATTCATTCATTCTAAAATAAATAATACCGAAAAAAGTACCTTCGAGATTTTTTTTAGTAACCAAAATAAAGGACTGCACCAAGTAGCCGCCTATACTACACTTGATCCAATAATATGGTTCTTTGTAATTTCATGTGTCTTTATTTTAACCTTTAAGGGTAAACTATTGGCTTCAGTGCATAAAATTGCCATGCAGAAACTCATACTGCCCAAGCAAAAGCAGTGTTGGTAGTAATGACATATCAAACTCTGGAATAGGCATCAGAGAATGAGCAAAACAGACAAATGGCTTAAATACCTTTTGAGGAAGCAGGTGGTCATAAGAAAAATTATTTTTGAAACTTATGTACTATCCTGACAATCGCCAACATTCAAAATAACTTGCCATGTTGGCAACCCCGATTTTACATGTCATATATATATATGTTGAATTTTGAGTCATGCTTCGTTTCATATATCGCCAAAAAGTTGCACTTATATGTAAGTACCTTATTTTTTCAAATTATGCTTTTGCATTGATAAAGTTAGTTTAGTTCTTTTTATGTCGTTTAATGTTAGTATTGTACTTCATTTTTCAATTTATTTTTATGCTCGGGATATATATATACTTTGGATAATTTTTGTAGTACTTGCGTATTATTGCACAATCGCCAACGTTCAAGACAACTCGCCACTTTGGCAATTTCAACTTTGAGTGAGTTGAATTAGCAATCATGGGCTTCATTTTGTATAATGTCACCAATAGTTTGCAATAATACATAAGTACCTCTAATTCTGTACATTACTATAACATTAGACTGGCCGCAACATACCAATTTGGCGTGATTTCAAAATCATGCCAAAAATGAGTAGCCAACCAATATGAAATTAATATTATGAGTATTATCTTAGCTTGTTTTATCTTTCCCTCCAGTAATCCTTAATTAATTCAATATATAATTTTTGTTTTTTTTTTTTTATATTTTTAGTACTTTTTTTTTCTGCTTATTATGTACTGCAAATATTTTTTGCACATTGCGATGTCTTTGGCAAAATTAATCAGTGGTATTTTTCTTAAATATGTTTTTTTTATCTGTTTTTGACAATTTTTAAAATTTTGTTTGATGTCTGTCTGAAATGCAAATAGCAAAATAAATATTTTACAATATATATATATATATATATATATATATATATATATATATATATATATATTATGTTTGTATGAAAATGTTTATACTGATTTATTCAAAATATTGAGTCATCTTTTATTTTTGATATCTTTTTAAGATTTAATTTTATGTTATAACTAGCTATACCCAGCTAAATGTTGCTGTTGCTCAGTCAGCTTTAAAATACTGGTACACCATAAAGTATGCCATGAAGCTTACAAAAATAATAATACACAAGAATTCAAACAAATCTATATGCATATAAGACGCATTTGTTGTCTGTCTGAATAAACTTTCTCTTTCACACTACATCATTTGGACAAATTTTCAAAATTTGTTTGTGTGGTTAGTAATTAATTATAATGCTATAATTTTAATTGAATAGGCAGATATTGCATTTTTAGGTATAAAAATAGTTATAACTACTGTACTGTATTTTTTTCAGTGAGTGAATATTAACGTCGCACTGTTCAGCTACATGAGGGCTTTTGGCGACGGACCACATAATTTTGAACCATGGTCAAGTGACGTGGACAACACCTGAGCTGGCACCCCCTTCTCCTAACTACCACGCCACACCAATTTAGCAGGAATATTCTACCAATGCTTAGCTGGAATATTCTTTGAAATCCACTCTTCCAAGATATATGACGGCACGGGTTATATGATGAGTATTTTAGCGGGGAAGGCAAATAGTTTTGTAGCAGATATTACATTTTCAGCTGCCAGCGTTTTCAGCGGATTGCAAAGATTATCATTTTTGTCCCCCAAAAATAGTTAATGTCAAAATTTAAGTGTCTTATGTTTATGGAGACCTTAGAAAACGATTTGACTATTTATTTTAAGTGAATGGTGTATATAATTAATTTAACAGTGGAATATATTTAATTAATTTATTAGCTCTAACCGATTAAATTTCCCTAAGTGGAGTATTTTGTTTATGTATGTCCCTTAATTTTCAATGTAGTGATCTAAGAAAATATTGCATGAAAAAAATTTCACTAAATCATAATGCATCATAAAGCATTAACGTGCATCGCTCCCCTACACGGCGGGTCTTACAAAGCTCTAATAAAGTCTGAGCTATGAAAGTAGCTAGACATTTGCCAACTTGACTCTATTGTCAACATTTCGCTATTTTTTCCATTGAATCGCCATTGTTATTTAGGAAACGGCGTTGCTTGCGAGTATTACAATTTTAACATAAAATAAATTCAACAGAAAGTTATATTAATGTATGACACTTTCAGTTATAAATTATTTACAATATTTTAAACGTCAGAAAACTTTTAACAATGTGTTACTTTTGCTGAGCAGAGATCAGCTTATGGAGGTATTTTCAAAAATCAACCCTCAAGAGTTTTACGGGGAGTTATAAATATAAAAGAAAAATCCTTTTTGTCAGCTATTAGATCTACAGACTTAAAATTTAACAAAGGTATTTTTTCTTTCTTTTTCTTTTTTCTTCAGCTGAGATATGTGAAAAGCTTTTTTTTTTGTTTAATTTGCAATTAACTTAAAATTAACTCATTAAATCTTCTTTTTATCCTTCAATCTGTGTTGTTTAACTTTTCAGTTCACCCGTGCGAAGAACGGGTATACCAGCTAGTATATTTATATATATATATATATATATATATATATATATATATATATATATATATATATATATATATATAATGATATAATATAATTTTTTATGAACATTTTGTAGTTTTTTTTAATTGAAATGATTTATAAATAAATCTATAACACACCATTATATTTAGTGATACAAAAAGTATCTACATGGTTAGATGTTAGATTGCATTCATACAAATACGTGTGAAAAACAACTGCCATTGATACGATTACTTGGCGTGCTTGCTTCGTAAATTATACTTAGGCGATGAGCACTTGACCTGATTGATCCATAAATATCTACATGCACCTTAACCCTATATCAGCATTTCAAGTCAATACCTTCACACATTTCGTAAATATATTTAAATGTCAATTGATTTTTCAAAGCATTTTCGCAATTTTAAACTATGAGATAGACTGAAAACTTATCTTTTTACAAAATTAAAGCTAACATTTCAGTTTCTACAACAACAAAAAAAACCGCGTGACTTGGCTCCCTCACGTACGATTGGTTGATTGATTGATGAATATTAACGTCGCACAGTTCAGCTACACGAGAGCTTTTGGCGACGGACCACGTAATTTTGAACCATGGTCAAGTGACGTAGATGGCACCTGAGTTAGCTCCCCTTCTCCTAACTACCACACCACACCAACGGGAGGATGTTTCAGCTCTCGACAGATTTAACGTGCATCGCTGCCCTACACGGTGGCTCTTTAGTGGTGCGGGGCTCGAACTCGTGACAAGGCAAACCACGATCCAATACCTATACCACTCGGCTACCGTGGCCACCACGTACGATTGGAGTTTTTTCCTTAAGTTCAGTTGTCTTTGATTATATAGTAGGTAAAAGGGCAAATAAACGTATCTGATATAATACTGAAACCCTTCATGTATTTCCTTTATTCTATTCACATTTTTCATGCTGATTCGGTACAATAATATACATCAATTATGTAACATAAATTTATGTTATTTATAGTTCATAAGTACATTGTTAGGATGGTTGATTTAATTCATTATGAATATCACTTTGAGTCTATTTACAATAACACTCTCGCCATTATTTATCACTTTGAGTCTATTTACAATAATACTTTCGCCATTATTTATCACTTTGAGTCTATTTACAATAATACTTTCGCCATTATTTATCACTTTGACAAGAGGCTTGTGGTAACTAAAGTATGATACGTGAACGTCGATAGATTTACGAGTCGGGAAATCGAAGCATCAATGGTTGGTCCATACCTAGTCACCCCAGCGCTGTTCCAGAAACTAAATCCAAATTAAACTCTCATTTTGATTGTACTAATATCAATCCCCTTCACCTTTATTGAAATCAGTATCATACAATACTTTTGCCAAGTATGAGTGGAGAAGTACATGATACTGTTTCTTCAGTAGTTTAGAACCACCTTCTGTGTATACTTAAGTTCACATTCATTATTTTATAAACATATAAAAATAAAGGCCCTTAGAATTTAAAATCATAAAATGGATTTTAAATCTTCTCTCTCTCTCTCTCTGTCTCTCTCATTATTTAAGTTCACCATATAAGAAAAACATTCAAAATTATAAAAACGCTTCAATAATTGGTTTTTTCTATTATTTCCTTCAATTGTTTCAAAAATTTATTTTCTCTTCCATAATGAAACAAAAATAAATTTTTCAAACGAATTTTTTTACTCTCCAAATTTGGTGATTTTCACTTGCTATAGTCACACTCATCTACTTGTGTAATCTAGCAGCAGATGTGATTTGGACTGCAAGTTAAGGTGGAACGGAGTATAAGTCATTACTCGCGAGAAAGTCGTTTTGCTCAAAAATCGGTTTTCGATGCCTATGACGCCAGTAGACCAGCGTTTCTCAAACTGTGGGGCACCCCTCCCTTGGAGGTCGTGACAACTCTACGAGAAGTGCGCGAGTACATTGAAAAGTCAAAAGCAAAAGATTATTTTTAAAAAAAAATTATTAATTTAATGAAAGTAAAACAAAATAGATTCTGACATAAAAAATAAAATACACATTTACACTGAGTATTACATTCATAAATATATCAGTGCTACCCAATTTTTTTTTAATTAATTTATCAATACTAAGTTAATAACAAGTTTAATAATTACTAGTGACGCATGGGATTGTCTTATATAAAATTGTATGCAAAAATTACCACTCATCTTGATAATTCGTATGGTTTATAATAAATGCCTTAACTACCAATTAAAATTTATGGCAGTGTTTCTCAAACTGTGGGACGCACCCCCTGGGGGGCGCGAGCATATCGAAAATAAAAGATTAAAAAAAGTTTATTTACTGGAATGAAGTAAAACAAAATACTTTCTGACATAATAAAAAATACACATTTACACTGATATAATTTATATATATCATCTACGATATTACGTCATGAAAAATAAAAGCTTCTACTTCAAAACCTCATTATATATCTTTTTTTTGATACTTTAACCAAATAAAACACATTTTATTTGATTTGCTGTAATTCCATGATGATAGATTTTTTTATTGCGTGAGAACAAACAAAACCCAGACCCATAATCAAAAAAAAATTTAGTAAGATAAAAAATTCATCACTGTTGTATTATTGCCATCAGCTGTAGGCAGCAGAATGTATTTACTGCGGTTTGACCTTCAAACTTACTTGTACGGTTAGTTACGCCCCCGCTCTCATAAATTTGTTTTTTCATTTAAGGAAGTTGTAAATAAACTATTTCTGCTGCGCTTTTTTCCTTGTAAAACATTTTTATGATAACGAAAAACCTTTTACATATTTTTTAGAACATCCATGTTGTAATAAATACACTTTTAATTCGGGAGCGGTCACGCTGAGCACAGAGTGCACGAAATCGGCCAATTCTGCCAAAACTGTTTAATTGTTACCAATGGCCTGATACTATCCTCCTGTTTGACAGTCTTAACGTGAACCAAAATATATTTGTCACATATCTCCCTCTTTTTGGGAGTGACAAACGTTTTTTTTCAATCTTAAGGTACTTGTTTTGAATGAGTTTGGTGTGATAACTTTTTTTTCGAAATATTTTCTGTGTCCTTGAAAGTAAATAAGTATATTTTTCTCTTTATTAAATTGTTCATTTGGAATTACGATTTTTATTGTGTACTATAAAAATAATTATAAAAAAAAAAAAAAAAGATTGGGGCGACTCATTAACCCCGCTCGACCATTAGTATCGAGTGCGTGCCCGCTCCAGGGTTAAAACATGTTGAAGTCTTTTCGCTTTAAATATTAAAAATAATACAATTATTCTTTATCAGAATTTGTTTTGTTGTTCATTATTCAACATCAATTCTAAATGCTAACTCTGTGGGGCTTAAAATTACAGTTCGCTTAAAACTAATTATAATCTGAGCACTCATTTAAAAAAATCATTTTACATTTTTGTAAACATTGTCGCGCACTTGGCTTTACTCTCCTTACAATTAAGCGATTATATCTCAATAGTGTTTTATTTTCTTATAAATGAACTCGTGCAAAGAGTGGCTGCTTCAGCCGGTATACTTTTAATGTATCAGTGCTTCACAGATTATTTTATAACTAATTAATTAATACTAAATTAATAACAAGTTTATTAAGTATTAACAACTAACATGGGCTTGTCTTGAAGAGGAAAGTTTTTCAAAGGAATGCTTATGATTGGAAATTGACCCTCTGAGTGCTTTTTCTATATTTGGCTTATATATATATATTTTCTTCTAAGCAACCACTGCATTTTGCAATATGTTCCAATTTAAAAATTAGAGAAAGGAAAAATAACATAGAAATTATGCTATTACTTTTTTTCTTTTTTTTGCTTAAAAGTAACATGTACAAAATTTAATATTTATGTCATGAATTTGTACGTTTTATAATAAAAATTGTTGCTTTTGCGTCAAAGTGCATTATTATTGCATTCAGTATATTATTAATGTGTAAGGGGGACACGATAAAAATCGTGTTTAAAAAGGGGGGCGCCAGTATTGGAAGTTTGAGAAGCACTGACTTACGGGAAGAAAATCAATAAATAAAATCATTCTTTTTATTGCTTTTATTTATTCCTTTTCTGAGCCTCTGAAATGAGTAAATTCAGCGCAAACAGTGTGTCAAGGTCCTTTTGTTCAATTCCAAAGCTTTCGGAATAATTTTAACAGTGCACAGAAAAGTTAGCACTTAGAAAAGGCGTATATATACGTCCGGTGCAATGAGCGCACTTGAGTGAGACGTTTATATACGCTGGTGATACTTAAGAGGTTAAATTCATATCGCAGTTTTATTATCAAAATATAGTATTATTGAATTCAATACATTGTTAGTGTATGAAGAGGGGGAGGGTGCGATGAAAATTGTGATTGAATATTGGGTCGCGAATATTAAAACTTTGAAAAGCACTGCAGTAGACGAAACAACAGAAAACGTTGTTTGTGAATTTTATTAAAAGTTAAAATTTTTTTAGGGCTTAGTTTTTAAATTATACTTTACAAATTTCCAACATTGATAACAAACAACGGTAATTTTTAAACAAAAAAGACAAAGAAAATAAATTCTGCGTAAACGAGTTCTTGTAAAAAGTGTATTAGATGAAAAACACAGACAATTCTTTAAAATCCGTAATTTTTAAGAAATTATTTCAATCTCTGGATGAAACACGGATAATAATGTTTGACAAACAGATAAAAGGTTTCGTGTGATTATTTTTATAAATGATGAAGTTATTAAATGGTTAATTAGAATTTTGAGAAATTTTTGAAAAATCGTAAAAAAGTTTTTAGCATTTTATATTTTGAATCACTGATTGTAAATGACCAAAGTATGGACTTTTTTAGTATAAAATATTGATTCATTAGAATGATAAGAAGTCCGTACAGAATGATTGAAAAAATTCTTTTTATAAAAACGCATCGATATTGTCTCATTTTGGAAAAAAATCGTAAAAAAAATGCCGTTATTTTGTAAAAAAAAAAAAATCAAACCGTATCGGGGCAATAAAAATGATATTTTCGATTATCTTATCATTTTTGGTCTGATTTCGGTAAGAAAAGAATGATCGCAATTTTAAAAACGAAGGAAAAGTACAAAGCCTTCCTTCTTTCTTTGAAATATACGTAACGTGCGCAGAAGCGCACGTAATGCATTATGTTTAGTGCTTTTTTTATATATAATTTCCCTCCTCATGATATTTTCATACCGAGAATTTTTATGAAAATCGATTCTTAAGAAGTATAATGTTGAATAACTAAAATGTTATTGCAATGCATTTCTGGGTCACGTTGAAGTCTCCTAAGTCTACAGAAATTGCATTTTTGTTCAGGGAATAGTTAAAATCATTTCATTACTCCGATTTGAAATTTTGTCTACTGCCCGTTGAACTTGTCGTTGACTTATACCTCGTATGAATTTTGCATGTCTTCAACGTAAATAGAACACTTTATGGGTTATGGAAGATAATAAATGATACTAAAATTAATTTTATTTTCACGAAAATATATATATATACTCCCTTCTACCATATTTTTTGGATGAAAAATTCAGATAAATTTGAGTCAAGATTCACACTTTCAAAACTAACTGTTATTGTTCTTGTTTCGCGAGACTGCACTTCAGATGTTGAAGACTTATTAAAGGGTCTAGCACATGAATTTTCAAAAAATTATCGATTTTCTCTTTTTTTATATTTTATAAAAGTTCAAATATTTTTTCTTAAAATGATACATGATATGACAGTATACGGATTTTCAAAGTATTTTTATTTATTTTTTAAATGAAGATACTATTTTCTGATAAGCTCGAATCCATATAAAGTTCAAGCGGAAAAATTAGAGTGAACTAGGCATATCCAAAATCTTATACGTACAGGTCTTTTGGATTTTAAAAGCAAAAACAGAGGGAAAAAAGAATTGATGGAAGTCTAAGTAGTCGTAACCTAAAAATTCAAAGATATTATAATATGTCTATTCGAAATAAATAAATGACCTACATCAGTGCTTCTCAAACTTTCAATATTGGCGCCCCCTTTTCAATCACAATTTTTATCGCGCCCCCTAACACATTAATAATGTACTGAATGAAATAATAATGCACTTTGACGCTAAAGCTACAATACGCGATCTTAATTATAAATCATATAAATTAATAACATAAGTATTAAATTTTGTATATGTTACTTTTAATCAAAAATAAATTAAGTAATAGGATAATTATTATGTTATTTTTTCCTTTCTCTAATTTTTAAATGGAACATATTGCAAAATGCAGTGGCTGCTTAGAAGACAAAATATAGATATCAGCTAAATATATAAAAAGAACTTAGAGGGTCAAATTCTGATCATAAGCATTCCTTATAAAAACTTTGCTTTGCAAGACAAGCCCATGGAAGTCGTTAATACTTATTAAACTTATTCTTAATTTACTATAAATTAATTAGTTATAAAATACTCTGTGCAGCACTGCTACATTAAAAGCATACCGGCTGAAGTGCGCGGCTCTTTGCACGAGTTCATTTATAAGAAAATAAAACATTATTGATATAATAGCTGAATTGTAAGGAGAGTAAAGCCAAGTGCGTGACAATGTTTACAAAAACGTAAAATGATTGCTCAAATTTTGATTAGTTTTAAGCGAATTGTAATTTTAAGCCTTAACAGAATTAGCATTTATAATTAATGTTAAAGAATGAACAATAATATAAAATTCCGATGAAGAATAATTGTTTGTTTTCTAATATTTAAAGCGAAAAGACTTCAACATGTTTTAACCCGGGAGCAGGCGCGCACTTGATACGGTAGAGGGTTATTGGGTCACCCCAATCCTCTTTTTCTTTATAATTATTTTATTGTACACGATAAAAGTCGTGATTCCAGAGAATAATTTAATTAAGAGAAAGTAAACTTACCTACTTTCATGGAATTTTCAATTTTTCTTCGGTAACAAATAAACAGTTTTGTCCGAATTAACGATATCGTGTTCTATGTGTCCCGCGCGACCACTTTCTGGTAAAAAGTGTATTCATTATAATAATATGTATGTTGCTGCTAAAAGCAATTGTGTAATATGTTTTGTTATGCTTTATATGTTTGAGATATCTTTATATGTATCATAAAACTCCTTTTTGCTTGGAAAAAAGCGCACCAGAGAAAAATACATTAATGAGAAATGAGAAAAAAAGATAAGAGAGGGGTCATAACTAACTGTACCAATAACTGAGGTCAAACAGATTATCAGTAAAAACAGATTACAGCTATAATGTGCAGTATTTCAAAAATAATGACAGTGATGAATTTTTTAGGTTCCTAAATTTTTTCGATTCTGGGTCTGGGCTTTGTTTTCTCTCTGAAAAAGCAGTATGTTAGGAGTAGAAAGAAAACGTAATAAAAAAATCTCTAATCAAGGAATTACAGCAAATCAAATAAAAGTTTTTTTATTTGGTTAAAGGATCAAAGATAGCTAATTAGGTATTGAAGACGTTTTTATTTTTGATGACTTAATATCTCGCGTGCGCGCCTATAAATTATATCAGAGTAAAAATGCATTTTTTATTATGTCTGAAAGTATTTTGTTTTAATTCATTCCAGTAAACTAATTATTTTTTAAATCTTTTATTTTGGATATGCTCGCGCCCCCCTCGTAAGGTCATCGCGCCCCCCCAGAGGGGCGCGCCCCATAGTTTGAGAAACACTGGTTTTAGGAATAATATTGAATATAACTTCGTACACCTAAAACCACTTTACGCAGTGTATTTTGAAAGTGAACGTTTCCCCTTTTAGAGAAACTTACTATAATTATGTCAAATTCCTTTCATTTTGCTCTAAGGGGATCCCCGAAACAACGTAATTTTTGATACACAAAATTACTTATGGTTGAATCTAATACAATTCCCTACAAAATGAATGAAAACCCTTTTATCATATAAATTGTGTTTGAATAGGAGATGGTTAGTTAATAAGAACATTTAAAACGGGTCGGCAATCTATGGACCTGTGGCACGTGGTACAATTCTTAGTGGCACTCAGCACTACCTCTACAAATTTGTCAATTCTTGAGTGGATGGAAGTTGATAATAGACCTTATTTGACAAACATCTTCTGAGTTATGGGCATTTATGGAACTACAAAATAATCTGAAAGATAATTCTAAGGATAAATTTACGGCTATTTTGTAAATAATTGAGTGTTATTGCTAGGGGATTTAATTGTTGAAAAAGAAAATTGCATGTACTCTGCTTTCCACTTATGATTCGGCATATCAAAGTAAAAAATCTTTCCTAATATGAAAAAATATTTCGACTCCGCAAAGAAATTGTTTAACAACTGAATGCTCAGAATCGTGTAATACATTATACACCTGGTTTTGCGATATGAAAGAAGAGTCGTGAAAGAGTTAATTCGCATTACAATTTTTATTTAACTGTAATGAAGGGAATCATTTATATTTCACTTTGCCTATTTCTTATTTAAGTAAATATGTTGGAAACATACATTTTTAATTTTTTTTTATCTTTGTTGAAGAAATAGTAACATTTTATATTGTTTATTTTTATGTTAATAAATGTATTTTATCGATGCATAATTAATATAAAATATAAAACTGTAAATTTAAATTATTTACCTCTATTCTTTAAATCTGCAAATATTACCGTAAGAATCGAAGGATTTCAAAAATTTCCTACTATGTGGCACGCTGAATGATACTGACAGATTGGTTTGGCACGTCTTAGCTACACAGTTGCCGCCCCTGATTTAAAATGTTGGGTAAGATAACCATTAGATTTTTAAAATTTTATAAATATACAAAAGGAGAGTATTTTGGCAATACATGTTTTAAAAGGAGTAAAGTTTACGAGAACGAAATATAAAATTGCGTTAAAATTATTGGTACTTTACCAACCGTACTTCTTTATATATATAAGAAGTACGGTCGATAGAGTACCGTAGTGTTACTGCCAACTCGTGACAATGAATTGGAAATTAAGTTCACAATTCATTGTTATTAAAATATATACAATTTTACATAACTTATTTTTGTATTTGTTATTTTTATATTCCTTACTGAAAGCAACAAATGGGAGTTCATTACCTGCCAAAACGGCAGAGGCCTGGTTGTTTACTCCACAAGCTCCTACATTATGCTTACTCTGCCCTACTAAGTAAAAATGCCGTCTTCTGCTCGTCAAGATCATGGAATTGCAGATATTGTTTTCCATATATTTTAAATATTAGTTTTCTAACTTCTACATCAGCCTTTTAATAGTCTACACTCCTGCAAAGAAGTCTGAATTCAAAACTATAAAAACTTATTATTCCCAACAATGTCATTTATACCTTTATATTTTATAATCTATGAATGCGTTAAACTATTAATTTGTTGCGAAATATTAAATGCAAAAAAAAACCCAATAAGTTTCAAACTGAAACTTAAATCGAATTTTTCAAAAATTGTGATCGATATTCTCTCATAACTTTTACATATTGTCATTTTACACATCTATCTTCTATGCAAAAATCTATTATAAGTTCATCAAATGTTTCAGCATATTTTTACTCATAACATGCAGTTTTCAACCACATTGTGAGGCCGCGGTAGCCTAATGGTCAAAGTAACGGACTCGTAGCTGGCGTGTCATGAGTTCGACCACAACACCACTGAAGATCCGCCGTGTAAGGGCGCGATGCTCAAGCGTCATCCTCGTCTCTTGACCATGGTTTAAAATAACGAGGTCCGTCGCCAAGTGAGTGAATATTAACGTCGCACTGTTCAGCTACACGAAGGCTTTTAGTGATGGACCTCGTAATTTTGAAAAATGGTCAAATGACGAGGGCAACACCTGAGCTGGCACCCCCTCTCCTAACTACCACACCTCACCAACGAGAGGACATTTCAGCTCTCGATAGATTTAACGTGCATCGCTGCCCTTCACGGCGGGTCTTTTGTGGCACTGGGTTCGAACTCGAGACATGCCAACCATGATTGGATAACTTGACCACCTGGTACCCCGACCACAGGTCCGTCGCCAAAACCCTCAAGTAGTTGAGTAGAGAAGAGAGAGAGTGCGACTTTAATATCCCCTCACTTAATGAAATTATATGAAATTTAAGGAATACTTGAAAAAATATTAGAAGTCGAATATATACATATATATATATAAATATATATTAAAAATTAATCTAATGATAATTTTAATTATCCAAAGAATTATTAGTATTTATGGTAAATATATATGTTTTTCAACTGAGTACGTGAGACACGCATAAATATCCTTATCGAAATTCCAATGCAGAATTTCAGTGGAGCTAATACAAAATTCCTAGTTTTGTATGGTTAAGGTTATAAAAATGTCCAAATTTTAATAACCTTTTCTTCAGTCAACCACTAATGGAACATGAATGATGAGGGATTATGCATAAATATATATTTTTAACTTGAATTTAAAAATGATCTTTATATTTATTTATATGCGCAAATGTTAACTGTAAATTTGTCCAGATGCTTTTAAATACTCTTTTATTTGAAGATTCCAGTTCAAAAATATGCTTGTAGTTAAAGTTCTCTTTGAATGAAATTAATGTTCAGACTAACAAAATTCAAATATAATTTGTTATCTGAACAATACAAAACAAGGGATTCTATGTAAGATGCCCTGAATATCTGGCTTTAAAATTATGAAAACTAAAAGATTTAAATAGGGTTTTTTTAACAATGCATAAAATTTTTTTTTTGCAAATAATGTAATACAGAAGCTTAAAAATTATTCATATTTAGAAGTGTCCGAAATTTTAAAAGATTTTAAATTTTGAACCTTTTTTATTTTTGACACATAACAAAATAATCATTTTTAAAAAATCCCTGAAAGTATTGATACAAATAAGAAAAATGAAACAGTAAATTATCCTCAATGTTTTAATATATAATTTGAATTTAAATACTACAGATATTTTTTTTAAAAACTTAGACATACATTATAAAAACTTAATTTCATTTGAGAATTTTAAGGTAAAGAAAAAAATGAGAATTCTCAACTCGTTGACTTGCTATTTTTTAAACACATTAGGGTTTAAAGAAATTCTTCCAGATTTTACGATTGCCACAGGAACCGGTCTCCCCGTGAGTCATAAAACTTCCCTTCAATGCCCATTGTGTCTCCCCAACCGTCTCTAGTTATCTTTCAAGATCGTAAACCTTTAAATGGGGAAAAGAATTCGGAAAAACACGACTTTACCGGTTTTGAACACATTACGTGAGGAGGAAAAATCAGTTTGATTCATTTTTGGTGAGTCCCCGGCCTTAGGAAAAATTCAGTGTGGTCCGTTTTCGAAGCCTCTCTAGTAGGGCGGAAAAATCCGTGCTGTCACGTTGGAGGGTTTAAAATAAAAGTCAATACATGATATTGAATAAAATATTTGTGAACTGCCACCCACCAACGCTTTGTTGAGGTAAATAAAATTAAAAAAAATATTATGATGAATATGTTATTTTAAATAGAAAGTTGATATTTGTATATATTCATTCAAATAATTGTGACCAGTGCCCACACACAGGAATTTTTCAAGGGGGCTGGAGATCCAGGGTCAAAAGCCCACCATTCTCGTATCATGTGCTTCAATACCCTCCCGAACATATTCTTATGATTTCTTCGATTTTCGACAGCAAAAAAAACAGTAAAAAATTAATTATAGTATAAATAATTAGCATTAATTAAAAATTAATTATTAATAACAAATACTTGGTTAATTTGTTGCGTACTATATACATAGTATTATAATCAATTTGAAAAAAATCAACGGTTATGGGGAGGAGGGGTCCGAACCTGCGTCCCCCCTTGTGCACAAAATATAAGGGAAAAACGTCATCAAATGTAAAAGAAAAAAATGCTGTTTCCTCGAGACAATGTTTCATGCCACAAGTCTAAGAAAATAATGTTTGAATTGAATGAATTACGCTTCGAAGTACTTCCCCACCCACCATAGATTGCAGATCTCGCCCCCAGTGACCACTGACTATTTGCAGACCATAAAAGAGTTTTCTAAAAAAAAAGGTTTAGTTCTCAAATGAAGAAGCCTATTTTGTGAACAAAAACGAATCGTTCTATAACAGAGGTATTCAATAATTAAAAGATCGCTAGGCTGAATGAATCACTCTTGAAGGGGAGTAACTTGATAAATGAAATTCAATTTTGCCTTATAAAGTTGTTTTTTTATTAGTTATTTTACTAGTTTATTTATTATTGAAATTTTTAAATCTGGTTTTAATATAATTTACTCATTAATAACATTAATTTGGGAGTCTAGCTATTGAGATTATCCGAAGTCGCATTACATATTCTGAGTCTGAAATGTCCTTTTACTTTTTTTTTTTTTTTTGCAGACACTTATTTTGAGAAATAATTTTCACTTAAATGCATTGTTCCTAATAGCATTAAAATGTTTATAGCTGTGTAAGAAATCCTGCGTATTTTGTATAAATTTGCAATCTAAAATTTAGGAGCTGGCCTTGCTAAATTTAGAATTCAACTTCGATTCTGATTATATGTCGATAATTTAGTTTCCTCTACTTTATTATAGATATTTTATTCCGCAAATGCAAAAAAGACGCATTTTCTATTAGAAAACTAATTACTTTTGCAAGACTAGTATGAAACTATTTCACGGAATCCGGTATAGTAAACAATAGAATATTCCCAATCTAGTTAATATTATTTTATTACATCATAAAAATATTAAAAAATGTTGCAAAATAAAGTAAATGTATAAATAAAAATTTCAATTTTAATGAATAGGATGAGCTTTAGATACTAATAAGTATACAAGCTTCATAGAGAACATGAATCCATTTTGCATACACTTTTGTAATCTTTCCGATTTTTATTGAGATCTGTGGAAGCCCTAGACATGGTTTTTGGAAACCTAGGACTCCAGGGAACACAGTTTGAAGATGACTGAAACCTTAAGTAATACTCCATCTAATCTTGAAGCAACGTTATTATTACATGGTGCCCCTCACGTAAAAACTGAGTCACCTGCGGAATTTGAAAGGGGTGAGCCATCACACAGCTGAAAAGTTGGCTTCTTTTTGCGGATGGGATAACCGGGTTCCTATGCACGCGTTCAACCTTAAACTATTGCGAGGTTTTGTCTAAGGTCATCCCCCCGACAACTTTGACACCATGAGTACCCCCTACTCTCCGAAGGAGCGGGATGAAAAGTGGGGATAAAAAAATCGACAGCTACGATCCCGAGATCCTTGAGAGGGCAGAAAGAAGTCCGTTGCAAACCTTCAAACTGGACAGATGTAATCTTCTCCCTCACAGAATTTCCACTATAATGAACTAACCAACCTCTTTGAATAACTTCAAACCATGTACTGTAATTAATAGCTGTGACGCATAAATAAATTATTTAAATTATTAAACAACACGCTACCGTTATTTTTCTGACACGTCATAGCAGCTTCGATAATTCCAGTTTTTCGCCTCCACCCCGTGAAACATTTCCTATTTTCCAGAAAAGGGTTTTCGCATCTGTTTTTTTAACGGCAACTAACCCTTAGCGAATGTATACTATTCGTGTCCTTTTGGAAGAACACAAACATTTTTCTCTCGCTTATACATCTGGAATTGAACATTTAAAGGAGATTTTTCCACTCCAGTAAAGTTTGATTCTAATCAATGGGCACGGAAACAAATTAAAAAAACCTGGCATTTAAATTTTAAAAATTAAGGTTTATTAAAAAACATTTAAAGAAAACAGTTATTATACAGTTAGCAACACTCGGACATGACTTCACTCCGTCGTACCCAAAGACCGAATCCCTGCCACTTGCCATTCCACATTCCAAGGGGAGGGGAAACTACCCATTCCCCTTTAGCTGGTGTCAATGGGCCTTCCCCACTCCTACACCTCCCCCTTAAAAAGCTCATCCGTCATTCCAGGACGATGAAGCTGAAAAGAAACTATGAAAAAAAAACACATGCACACATACATGGCAAGAAACAAGATAACGAGAGAAATTTTTTTTTTTTTCAGGTATCATGTAAAAAGAGCTTTTGCTAATACAACTCCCAAGAAATAGATTTACAAATCACATTAATGCTAGAAAATTAATATCCGTACAAGTTTTAACACAAAAAATACTCAAAAAATATTAAAATATAAAAAGAAGTTACCAAAAATATATCATAAAATCTAAAATAATTATACGACATGTACTAGCAAAGCATATTTAGAAGCCAAAGTTTTAATCTTTAGAAATTTCAGAAATTATGGTACTGAAAACGTTAAGTACATATATAATCATTGGCATAAATCTTATCTATTTAACAGGAGCAGGCAACCTGAATAATTCATTACTTTTACATGCTTAAACCTTCAGCCAAACGTTAATTCTTTTATTGTACCAGGTTTAAACATTTTTAAAAAATTCTCTTTCTCTTTTTCTTCCAATTTCTATGTAAAATGAAAGCAAGAAAAATCCTTTTCAGTCCCAAGAGTGACAAAAACAATCAACGCATGTTATTGTCCATAAAATATCCTCGCGAACCTTAAGTATTTTCAATCCTGCCTTCAACTCCAAATTAACAATTCCTGTTATTGGATCACGACAACATTGCACCTGGGTTGAGTCAATAAAATTAGGAATACATTCCTTACGGGGGCAACCACGCCTAGTACTATACAAGATTCCTTTTTAAATTCTACAAGTTAAAGACAACCTCACCCTTGCTTTCTTTTATACCTTGTCCATTTGTTTGGACATTCGATCCATTAATTTTTACTGCAACCAAATCTCCGTTTGGAACATTCAATAAAGACTGTGTCTCAGGAAGTAGATCGGTGACCACTTCTTGGCTGCAAACTGATTTTGAATCTGTTGAACTAATAATTCCTTCTTTCTTTGAAGGTTCTCAGTTTCGCAGGATTGCGAATCATTTGCGAGTTTTCTATTAATACTTCATAATCAGAGGAACAGATTAACATGTCGTTAACCAAATTTTTAGAGACAGGCACAACACCGTGCCTAAAGTCATTCAATTCCATGTTGGAATCTTTTACTTCACCCATTTCATGCTCCCCAAATGCAGACGTTATTTGAATTGACCCTCTATTATTAATGCTTTGTCCTTCGACAACATCTGGTCTTACCACGGGCATCTGGGCACCTGTGTCTATGACAGCATTCACCATTTCTTGCTCACCCGTGACCTTGACGTAAACAACCCTTAAATCGTCCATTCCCTTTTCTTCCTTGATAGGAGTAGTTACTGGTATCGTAGCTTCAGCCATCAACACAGCAGGAGACGTTTCCCTCACATGTTCCTCGGCCCTCCCGATACTAATTCAGTAATTTGAAGATGTCTTCTTACGATCTTCTGCACAACTCGTCCGCTTGACATTCGACCGAATACTTTCGATCTCTAACCGCAGTTCATTCAATTCTGATTCCAGCGCAGCTGCTGGATTGGTGCTGCCTGGCGATTTTTTCCTCCTCGATTGCGAGCTGCCTGGCGATTTTTCCTCACTTTCCCTTTCAAAGCGTTCCTCTAAAATAACAGATAACTGATCTCTAACGAACTCTTCTTCGTAATCTTTGCTACCGATTATGATATTCCTTAGCTCTATATTCGTCATTTTATCTGATACCTTTTTTGACCTAACTCCTCAGCCAACAAAACTAAATCCTGCTTTTTAGCTTTCTCCAAAAATGCCATTTGAAAATTTTCTTTTTCCAATATACCGCAAACTCAAACAAATAATCAAATGAAATAACACCCAGAAGGGATTGCCAAAAAATTAAACACCACAAATATATCTTTGTTTAAAACACACAACAATAAGCATCCGCTACACTAACACAACACTCAATGAATTAGGAGGAATTCAGAATAATGTATTATATATTTCGCAATATACCAAGTGTACTTAAATAACTAATAAATAAAACTTAATATATTACTGATACACAATAATCACTTAAAATATTACTGATACACAAGAATCACTTGAAATATTACTGATACACAAGAATCACTTAAAATATTACCGATATACAATAATCACCTAAAATATTACTGACACACAATAATCACTTAAAATATTATTGACACACAATAATCTCTAACCTATTTCTGATATACACAATATAATCACTTAAAATATAACCGACATGCACCACTTAATCTATTCTGGCTGGAATAATAGAACACTACAAAAATATATTCGGTAGTTTTTCTCCAATTTAAACTGATAATATATTTTTTTTCACATTAATCGAAAAATACTATGCGTACATAAGCACAAAATAATTTCATTGACATGAGATAAGTATTATTCTTTAGCATTAATTTTTCAATAAACTCAATTGCTATTCACTGACGTGAACTTATTATTGTGCATTACAAAAATAAATAAATACAATAAAGAAAAAAAAACATACAATCTTTCCTTAATTTATAGAACTGATGTTCTAAAACACTTTCCATTTATATGGAACAATAATAAAAAAAAATATATATACTGATGTATATAATAATTCCCAATTGAACTGGCGTTCAAAATTTTTTATAACTGCATGGATATGCAATAAAATAACATACTGATATATAATAACTGAAATTTGAACTGGCGTTCAAAATTTTATAACTGCATGGATATGCAATAAAATAATATACTGAGAGAATTAATGATTTTGAAGTTTTCCTTAATTCATAGAACTGATGTTCTAAAACTTACTTTCCATTGATATGGAACAAGAAATAATAAAAAAATATACTGATATATAATAACTGAAATTTGAACTGGCGTTCAAAATTTTATAAATAACTGCATGGATATGCAATAAAATAATATACTGAGAGAATTAATGATTTTGAAATTTGCCTTAATTCATAGAACTGATGTTCTAAAACTTACTTTCCATTGATATGGAACAAGAAATAATAAAAAAATATACTGATATATAATAACTGAAATTTGAACTGGCGTTCAAAATTTTATAAATAACTGCATGGATATGCAATAAAATAATATACTGAGAGAATTAATGATTTTGAAGCTTCTTAATTTTTAGAACGGATGTTCTAAAACTTACTTTCCATTGATATGGAACAAGAATAATAAAATATATATACTGATGTATATAATTAATTCAAAATTGAACTGGCGTTCAACAAGTTACAACTGCATGGATATGCAGAGCAAAAAAAACGTACACTGACGTATACAAAAATAAAATCAAAATTCTCTCTTAATAAATGGATATTAAACAGTATAATTTTATAAATTTCTCTCGTCTTACATTACAGGGAGTTGCAAGCAAAAACTCTTACCTGATTCATTTCCACGCGGGAATCCAGAAAACTCGAAATTTCTGGAACGTTCTTCCTGTGGGGTTTTTCACTAAGACTCGATCATTAACGGCTGCGCCAGTAAAGTTTGATTCTAATCAATGGGCACGGAAACAAATTAAAAAAAAACCTGGCATTTAAATTTTAAAAATTAAGGTTTATTAAAAAAAAAACATTTAAAGAAAACAGTTATTATACAGTTAGCAACACTCGGACATGACTTCACTCCGTCGTACCCAAAGACCGAATCCTTGCCACTTGCCATTCCACATTCAAGGGGGAGGGGAAACTACCCATTCCCCTTAGCTGGTGTCAATGGGCCTTCCCCCTCCTACAACTCCCCCATTTTTTCGGTAAGCCTGCATTCGTTCGGGTAAATCAATCCAAAATGTGTAAAATGGCTCCCAAAGTGAAAATACCGGTATCCCGAAAACTTGTTTAACAAGATAGAATGTTTTGTTGGAGGAATTTATTTTGTTATCGGCTAAGACTTATCTATGAGAGAAGAACGTAGGGATATGGTTCACCCAGAGGAAAATAGATCCGCCCAAGCACAAAACTGAAATTGAGTATAAATTCTATTAGCTGCTATATATATATATATATATATATATATATATATATATATATATATATATATATATATATATATATATATATATCACGAATGTAGAATTGGAGCGGATCTTTGGGCTGCAGCATGTGAAATAAAATTGCTTAGAATCCAGATAAACCATTCAGAAGACACTCATTTTTAATGTTTTTTTTAAAATTATTTAATCTCTAGTTTTCTGGGGAAAATAAGCTTAAAATTCATTTTAGAAAGAAACACATTCAAATGACTCTATGTATAGTCACTCAGCCTTCTTCAGTTTCTAATAGACAGTTTAATAAGATCTCATAATAATGTAAATTGTTTCTACGTTTTATGAACGTGATATAATAGAAACAATGGAACATCAGAACGGTCTACCAAGGGCATATTTATTTAATGTAGTAATTTTATATATTTAAATAAATAAATCTGAAATAAATAATAAAATTTTCCTTTGGCAAAAAAAGTTTTCTTTAAATTCAATACAATGCAAGAATATTTTCAATATATGATTAAAGATGAAAAATTTGCAATGTATAAATCAGACATTTTTAATGTTTAAACTTATTTATCTTTGGATGTACCGATAATTGTTACTCACTGTTAGATAAACGTCTTTAATTCCATAGTTCAAATAATATTAAATGAAAAGTTATTATATATGAATAATGCAAGCTATTTGTAGTCGTTATTGAGAATATATATAAGTCAAATTACCCAAACCATTCTTGAATACAAAAAGATAAAAACTGACTTATACAATTTACCATCTAAAATAAAAATTATTTTTTGAACCTATTAATATCCCAAAGGATATATCTAATACAGAAAAAATAATTTTAGTTTTCATGAAAAAAGTTTCTTTTTAAGAATTTGTTTAAAAGAAAATAAACCAAAATGAAATTTTTGGTGCGTTTTTCCAATTTTGTAAATTAAGCGATAAATAATATATTAATTACATTTATAGTGCGTTATTTTCCTACTTCATTAAATAAAACAAAAAGTAATGGGATGTCCCAGTAAAATTTAAAACGAATTCCTCGAAAAGCAAGCTCTAAGATATTTCTCAAACACAGAATTTTAAAACTTCCTGAATAATAATGATCCATTGTTCTTATTTAAATGTTAACTGTAAAAATTAGTAAATGAACATGTTTATTTATTTTTTTTTTTTAAAATTCTCGTTAATCAGGAGAAGATGACAAAAATTAAAACCGTAATTTTTCTAACGACTTTACATTTTTTAAAAAAGTTTTCAAAAAATAGAAAACAAAAGTAAGATATAACTTTTCAATAAAAACCTTAACAAAATGATCCAGATTAAACATACCAGAAAGAAGGAATAAGTTCAGAGCAAAACCTAATAAATTAAAGTATTCTGACAAAAAAATTGTATAAATTTTTCATACAAAAGTCCATTTTCAATTTCCACGAATATCCTAATGGTTTACATTTAAAACAGATTGTTTAAAGACGCAAAAAAAATTGTATTTGTGAAATATGTCGGCATAAGAAAGCATTTGATAGTCTACATATTGAAGTTTCTTATTTAAATTTTTATATTTATTTTTATTTAGGTTTTAGACGCAATTTACTCTTATATTTAAAGTTTGTTTATATAACAGGAAGGAAATTTATTATTATATACATTTCAATTCAAATACATAGAAGTAAAATATAGCAAAAATTATATATCCTTTCACGTTCAAAAAAATTTCGGAAAAATAATTAAAATTATTAATGAAAAATATCCTAATTATTTGTCATTTCAAGTGGAATTTACCCACATCGCCCCATAAAGCATCATTTTTAATTTACAAAGCATCTTAAAAATTCACTCGTAAAACACAGACAAATTTCAAGTATTGCATCGAAATTCAAGGAAAAAAATGAACGTGTGACTAAAATGCTTCATTAAAAAACTTTCGAGAAATTTTCCTTCCATTAAAGCAATAAAACTTATTTTTTCAAAAGTAATACATTCATGTCCTAAAACGCGTTATGGTATACATGAGAATACAATACTCTGAAAATAAATTCCATCAAAAGAATAAGTCTAAACTTCTAGATTTAAGTCCATGATTGTACTTCTATCAAAACAAATATCTAAAAATTATAATCAGTCTGTCGGATTTTCCACATATCTGCATAAAACTTCTTTAACTGATGATTTATGATTAAAGACCATCTAAAAATTTTTAAAAATAAAAACATTCTGAATTTTAGACAGAGCTTACATTATAGTATAAATTTCTACCTATAAAGGTAGTTAGATCTGAAGATACAAAAATTAGCTTTGCAGTTGACATGAATACTCGGATGTTGTCACCATTGTGAGAGAAAATGTTATTGTACAACTCCCAAACATGAGGCTTTATATTTGGTAGGAATGCGCAAATATCTTTTTAAAGTACTACTTCGGGAAAAAGCTTTGTTGCATATTTCACAACTGTGAGGATTTTCCTTGGTATGAATACGTAGATGTTTTCTTAAACTGCTACTATGAGAAAAACGCTTGTTGCATAATTCACAAATGTGAGATTTTTTCTTGGTATGGATAAGAAGATGTCTTCTTAAAAGAGAATCTCGAGAGAAAGCCTTGCTGCAAATTTGGCAAGTTTGAGTTATTTCATTGGAATGATTAATTAGATGTGTTTTTAAATCACAATTGTATGAGAATATCAGCTTACATATTTCACAAATAAAAGGTTTTTTGTTAGTATGAAGGAGCAAATGAGCTCTCAAATAAACATCTTGAGGGAGAGTCACGTGACATATGTTAGAAATATGAGGCGTTTCATCGGAAAGAATATCCACGAGTTGATTCAACATGTCATTTCGAGGAAGGGCCATGTTTCTAATTTGAAGATGAAAGCTTCCCCTGTTGTTCTATCCGGTTAATACTTATTTAACATAAAGCGAAGAAACAGTTTATTTTCAGTTCAGTTCAGTGAAAACACTGAAAAAGTGGAGACTTGGCTAACGCCTTATGCTCCGATAAAATTTTGATCAGTTTCTAATCCAAGTTATAACGCACAGTTAGTGATTGCACTGTCTATCAGTAATTTGAATTATATGGCGTTGTGCTTCAATGAGATTGATGAAAGTAGAGTATAGAGTAACTGGAATATTAGAATATCTATTGGATGATGTCAGAAGTTTTTCAACTTTTTGGACATGTTCTATTGTTTTACATTTCGCTATTGAGGAATAAGACCTTTCTCCGTGGTTAGAGATAATTTTTTTTTTAAATTTCACGCTGTGATTTGTATTTGATACAGTTTAATATAAAATGTTCACTAGTTTCTGGTACTTTACAATCTGCACACAAAGGAGAATCTGTTAGTTTAAAAGGAAATATATATAATTTAATGGTAATTTTTTAGCTCGCAACTTATTGATTAAAACTCTGTATTTCTATTTTTTGCTGCCTGTCTGTTCCATTTTTGAAGATGAGAAATATAAAAAAAAATTTAAGTCTCTTGCTCTTTTTCCATATTTCTTCACTTTTGATTTTGTGTTGTTTTTTAAAATATGTATGTAGATCTTTTCATAAGTTATCCAAGAAATAATATTCCATGGCTCTGGAGAGGCTTTAGCTAATTTATGAACTTCTTCATTAATCCCTATTTCCTTGTGAGCTGATACCCAAATGAATGTAATTGATTGAGCTATTTGGAGGCACTGATGTAATATTGAACTTAAATTTAATATTATCGTATTGGAGTTTCTAATAATATTTTGGATGCTTTTTTGGACTGATAAGATGTCCGTCAAGATGATATAATTTTCTGTTTCAGAAACCCAATTTTTTAACGCAGTCCATATATGGCTATAGCTTCAGCTGTGAATATTGAAATCATTTCTTTCAGAATGAAATTTTGTCGAATTATTTTGTTAGGGATCAAAATTCCTATTGATGTTTGATTAGTATTTTTTGAACCATCGGTTGCTATTATGATATTGTTATTAAATTTTGGCTGAATGTAATCATTAAACATATTTTGTACTATGTCATCTGGAAGATCCTTGTTTTGAAATGGTAGTTCATGAGTATAGGTGTTTATTTTGCGCGATTATCGTAGATTGGAGGAGGAGGGATCCATTGAAGAATATCTACTTTAGACATGCATAATTCTTGGAGCAGGTTGATCATCTTTTGAAAAATACTGATCTCTTTTTCTCTATCTTTATAAAAAATACTATTTATATTCAAAAATAACCTTACGTTCGGGGAACAGTCTTTTAATGCTATTTGCTTGGTTATAAATTTTTGGCAAAGAAAATTATGGTGAGTATTAATACTTCCATTCATAGACTCTGCTCTTAATAAATCCAAAAGGGTATTTCTTGGGAGACCTAGGGCTAAACGTAAGGCAGCATTGTAAATCGGTTCTAGTTTCTGTCTGTTGCTATTGCTAGAAAAGATGACATCGCTTTATATGTGAATAGCAGTTTAGAATTATATTTTCATGTTAATTCGCTTCATTTCAACGCAGTACTGAAATTGAAACACCAGAGTTTTTACTTTCTTTTAAAACTAAAGCATAAAAAGTGAAATAATTCTGAATATTACAGCTTTAAAAGTATTAAAGACGTCTCGTACTTTTTTTCCTATTCAATTTTCTCAAAAAAGTGGATTTTTTTAATGGCACGTGCGTAAAAGCACAATCAAAATCTTAAATATATTTACTTATTATAAAAAAAAATTATACACCCTTGAATTTGTATTGATTTTAAAAAGTTTCACCCTTAGAAACAACACGAGGGCTTTCCTCTCTGGATTTCGTTATTTCAATATGCATTCGTTACGACGATGACATCTGAGTCAGCACCCATCTTTCCACGCCAAGTCACTGGCAGGAGTTACGATACATTTCACGTGCATCAGCCCCTCTACATGGCGAGTTTTCAGTGACACTCTACACTATATTATTGAGAGCAAATATATATATATATATATATATATATATATATATATATATATATATATATATATATATATATATATATATATATATCTGACACTAATATTGTTTAAAGACACCAATCATTCCTTGATCAAAAAATAAATCCAATTAGGTGTCTATTGTTTTGTCCTAAGATAACGTTAACTGAGCAGAATATATCAATTTATAAAAATATGCTCCGAAACGGAGGGCATCAAGTCCTGCATAATTATGATAAGGAAGGCTACAAATTCTTTCTTGGCTGGATCCTTCAGATTATAAAGGATTCAAATTTAACTTCATTGAACCCTTCCGATAGAAGAGCGGCCGATGAGATGAAAACTCAGTCGATTGTATTTTGTCACCACCCACCGACTCGAACCACATATTCACTGTCTCGACTAGGGCAGGCCCTAGCAGTTTTGCCGCTCATCTCTGTCCAAAGCAAAAATTTATAATTAAAAGAGATAAATTGTTAACATAGACACACACCAATAAAAAATCATTCTTGTGAAATTAAGGGATATATATATATATATATATATATATATATATATAATATATATAAATACTAAATAAAAAATACAAAATAATTTGAAATTAGGCCATATTTACTTGTTATTATTTCAAACGAGTTAAATGTAAGATAAGAAATCGTTCATATCATCCGGCCAATTTCTTCGAAAAAGAGATTACTGATGGTGAGGATCACAAGCGTTATATTAATTGGAAGTATTTACACTCAAGATTATAAAATAGAACATCTCCTGTGTCCTTCTATCTACTAAGAACTCTTATTAACCCTCTAACCGGATAGCACGGAAAATTCCGTCAGTTTTAAAGATGCTTCGAAAATGGACAGCACGGATTTTCTGCCTTCAAGTAACTTTTTCAAAAGTGGATTAGCCGCTCTTTTCTGAAATCCTTTCCCCCTTTTAAGGTTTAACATCTTGAAAGATAAGGAGGGACGGAGGAAGCAACACAGCAGGAGTTTTATGGCTCGCAGGGAACCCCGTGTTTTGACGCTGGGGCAATGTAAAAAATCGGGGAGAAATTTCTTTAGAACCCAAGAAGTGTTTGTTTGCTAGCTTGTATTTTAAAAGTTTCCAAAAGTCCCAACGCATAAGTAAAATATGTTACAATTCCCTTTTGGTTTCATATTAATTTGAAACTGAAACAAGTTGGGGCGTGTCAGGGCAATCTGCTATTTTATATAGTTAGACAAAAATTATCTTTTTTAAGTATATTCTTTCGCTTCATTTTTTTATTTTAAACAAAGCTTTCAGTTTTGAAACATGATTATTTTATTATAAGATACCGAAAAAATTAATAAAACACCAAACTCTTTAAAATTTGGAACCTTTTCAATTTTCCAACCACTAAAAATGAATAAATTTAAACTTCATCAAATCATTTGAAACATTTTCTTACACTTTGATAAAAATAATAACGAAAAAAAAAAAACTAATTAAGATTTATTAGTTTTTTTTTTTAGATTTCAAAGCCGAGAAGTGTTCAAGGAAGTTTAAGTACAGTGCCTAGATATATATTGTTAAAATACACAGAATTATATTTGAATTTTAAGTGCTTGAACTTCAGTTTACATCAAAGACAACATGAATGAAGATCTTCACACATTTTTTTATAACTTGAATGTTTGAATAAAGGTAATCAAAAATATACGGAAACATTTACAGTAGACATTTATGCATATAAAAAATATAAAAATCAATTTTAAATTCGAGCTATTGAAAAACATTCGAATTATATATTGTTCAAAAATATCTATTTATACAAAATACCTCAACATTTATCTTTTTAAAGGCTAACTGAATAAGTAATTAAAACCTGGATATTTTTTGAAATCTCTACCTTATAAAGCTAGAAATTTTTATGTTAGAAATTCCATTTGAAATTTCGAAAAAAAAATGCATCGCGCAGTTAAAAATTATTTACCATAAGTTTTAGCAATTGTTTGAGTATAATAAAAATTTCAAATTTTTTATTATATAGCTTCTTTGGTACTTTTAATATATTTCGAAGATTCCATACAATTCATTTGAAAACCGCATGCTAAGAGCAAAAATATACTAAAAAAATTGATGAATATACAAATACAATATAAATTCTTACATAGAAGCAAAACTCAGAAGCTAAAGCGTAGGAATAAAAAATTTTGAGTATATCTGAAGTAGTTTTCTAAATATTTATTTTAAAGTTCAGAAAATTTGTGTGCGTTATGTTATACTTAATATTAATTAAATGGTTAAAATAATGTGTTAATATTAGTCATGTAATCGTTTGATGACACATTCATATACTAATAAAATTATCATGGTCATTGATGTGTAATGGTCATTGATGTGATGTAATTTTAAATTCAGACATTAAGATATTGATGTAGAAAATATAAAACGACCATCTAAAATACATGAAAAATGCAGTCTACTATAAAATGATCTTGACAAACAAAATCCGGCATTTTCAATTACTATTGCAGAGCCGGCTTAGTCAGGGGCAATCTGGAAAAACAGAGAGAGAACCGCGGTTTTTGATGAATGCCGCTCTAGCTTTTAAAGCTCCCAGGAAAAAAAAATTATATATATATATAAATTACAAATGCAAAAATAAATCTTGTAATTTTCCATACATTTTTATAACAACGAATTGTGGAATTGGCTTCCAATACATTGTTGTGTTTGACAATATCTAAGGTAACCAACCCTACTTTAGATAGATTTGTACTACTTTTCGTAACCGTATTCCTTTTAAAATTAATTCGTGCAGCCGAAATACACCTTTGTACCCTTAAAAATTTATGTAAACTATAACGGTTAATTTTAATTTATTCAACTTGTGAAATGTTCATAATTAACCATTTCCATCTAAACAATTTACATGAAAAAAAAGTTTGGACTCCCTCATTCATTAGGGATTTATATAAGATTCTCTAACATTAAACTTTATTTTTCACCGAATAGGATCGAGTAGTAGTGTTTAGTGCTACCACACCACAGGTCTGGGGTTCTATTAACGGGCTGCGCAAGGTCAACTCTGCCTTTCATCCCCGCTTCATTGAGTCGATAAATGAGTACCAAGCTTGCTTCGGGTCTTAAACTCTGAAGGTCTCTCTTCAGTCAGACCACCAAATCGGGACATCTGTTCATGCACCTCAGCGTCCAATGGTCACGTGTATTATGATGGGCACAGTAGTTCCTGGCCCTCATGGATTGTTGTTCTTCTGAGTTTGAGTCTTAAATTTGAGGATTACCTCACTTTGGGGATACCCCTAAGATAAACATGTATTTCCACTCATTTGCACAATTAAACATTTTTCTTTCAATTACGTTTATTTCAGAAGGAAGTTTGATTTTTCAAATGCATTTGCTTAATAACATGTATATTCGTGTATTATTATAAACATTTTATCAATCCAAAATTACATGTTTTTAGCTGCTCTAAAAGCTTTTAGGATTTTACGACTGATCTTACAATCCATATACGTTTTATAGTAGTGTATTTAAAAATGATAAAGACATTTTTACGACTGTGTGAGCTTTTATGCCTCGTTTATAAATATAAAAAATCGCATTCAGCTACAGTTTTTAAAATGTACTGAAATAAGTGGAGGAATAGGATATTTACATATTATGAATATTTTTGACTGCAGTAAGATATTTTTATATTTCAGTTTCTTTACAATTTGAATAGAAGTTGTAAACCATTTTGCGAATAGTTTGATGTTGAGTATAAACCCATAGGCTGTTTAATATTGTACAGTGTTTTACTTTGATACCAGCACATACTAAAATAAGGCTCATTTGCAGTTATATGATCAGCTTCAGTGATATTTAAATTTTCAAAAATAGTCTACACGTACGAAAACATTCTTTCACAACCGCAATCCACATCTCTCTCTCTCTCATACTATATCTTCCCTACAGCAGGAAATATTTGTTTATACTGAAAAATTTAATACAGGATAAATTTTCTAGTGTTAAACTTGTTTTTAAAATTTGGTATGAATACATTGTGGAACTGTTGGTTAACTTCATTGTACAAAATTGTTTTAAGTGTACTGTTTTGAAAGACAAAATTAATTAGGGAGAACTTTTCTCACAATAGAATTTGTAATGACTGAATTGTGTGAAAATGTAGTTATCGATGAGTGACATTTTCCCTTGTAATAAAAGAAACAGAAAGATGAGAAATTTAACTTGAGTAGAAAATGGTTAGAAGTACTGTCATGCGCATTTGAAGAAGTATATCCCCCATTAATATTAAAAATTATTGACTGAATGTATGTTATGTCCATCCCAAATGCCGATGTAGAAAAGGAATTTTTATTTAATACAAGAAGAGTTCGAAAAAGAGAACAGTAGGAAGGAAAATTTAAATTTTTTCCGAAAAATATTCAGTTAACATAAAAATATCTTTTATATGATTTTAATTAAAATAAATTAAAAGTATTGAAATCCTTTTTTATGCTATTTTAAATTAAAAATATAACTGAATAGAGAAAGATCGGTTTTATTTCATAAATATAAACATTGAATGTAATATTTATTGTGTTATTGTTTAAAAATGAGATAGGGCCTTTGCTCTTTTTACCTCATTACTTTTTTAAAAAAACAGGAAAGTGAGCGCGTTTTCTTACTCTCATATTCTAAAATGAATACAGGATGTTTTTTTCTGGTTCAAATCGCAATGCCAAATATATATATATATATATATATATATATATATATATATATATATATATATTTTAATTTTTAAAGAATGACAGAAAAATAAATTTTCTATGAAGAAAATATAATTATCTTTCAACTTCTAACATACTATTTATTTCATTTTTTCCTCTTTTTTTTTACCTTTCACTTTTTAATTTTACTGTGACTGAACATATAGGAGAAAGAAACACCGAATTTCACTACGCTTTCAAAGAAGATTGCCTAAGGCAACTTTAGCTAGCTGTAAACGATTTATCTCTTGGTTCTTACTTTACAAAAGGACCGAACTGGGTCGTAAAATTGTCCCCGTTCGACCTCCCAAGTTCTAAAAGGGGGAAAGGAAAGAAGTATGTTGCATTTTTGAAGAGAATCGTAAAATAAGAGTTAAACGCTTTCGGAATAACTTTTCAGGAGGAAGGTATCCAGTTAGAGGGTTAACAATTTCCCATTTTGGATAGTTAACACCGGACATCGTATGAGTAAAGAAAATGTCTTTTGGGACCCCACTCCTGGATTGGGGGAAAGTTACTATTGAAACATATCAATTTTCCTTATGTAACATATACTCCAGCATTAAATCCTTCGAGTTTAAATGCATAAGATGCCAAAGATTAAACATACAGAGTACAAAATAAGGAAATAAGATACGTTTAGTGAAATACCGAATTCGCACCCCATAATATTTCCAAAAATATTTTGTAAGAAAAAATTTTTTGCAACAGAAAAAAAATATTTTCTAGATTCCATCCAAATGCTGCCCTTAAAATTTGTCTTTCCGGGAATGGGTCTGGTTTGTGCGGACCTGGAGCCGCCCCTGGATCGACTCACAGGTATTGGCAGACGTAAGGACGGTCTCTCATTAAATGTTCGAAATGGCAAAAGAACCATCAAATTGTTATGGGTGCAATAATAGCCTTTCGACGAAAATTCACCAATCCATGCATTATATATATATAATTTATCTCTATTTCATCTCGTTCTTTTCTAATATTCAGAATTTGTCATCTAGAGTGGTTAAAACTGGGTTTGTTGCGTGCGTGTGTTGATTCGATGGAATTAAACCACACATTACGATTTGTACATCACTTATGTCGTGAATTCTTTTTTATTTATTTATTATTATTCCATTGTTTATTTACATTGGTATTCTTTACATTGTTTTTCTTTATTAGTACATTTCTTAGACCAATAGTTGTTACGAGATCTATCACCAACAGTTCTGGTGTTGCATCAGAGTAAATGAAAATCAAATCTAACAGATTACTTGTTTGATTCTGTATTAGATTAACCCGCGGTCACACTCGAGCCTGTTTTTGCTACCATCGTTACTCGGGATGTAGACAACACCCCAAACTTTTTAACACGTGTATTTAATTATGAAAATAAAATTAAGTCCTTATATGATACATATTTATAAAGTACAAGATGTTTTTTTGTATGATACAAGTAAACTTGTTACATTTTTTGCATACAAATGAGACTAACATTAATTTAAACTAAACATACAAAATTTTCATTTTAAAACACATATTTTTATATTTTTTCATAAGTCAGTAAAACGTATATACCAGTAATAAATATACTTTATAATTAATGAGATAATTGTACTAGAAAGAAGAAAAATAACATTTTAATCATTTTTCAAACATTCAGAACAGACTGTATAGATATGTTTAATTTCTCGTGGGTTTCTCAGTCCCCAGGTAAATTTTTGAAGGCCCTTACATTCTAATCATTCGAAAATGAGGTATTGAATGAGGCCTGTAGGTTCAATAACCTAAAATATGCGGCTACAGAAAAATTCGTGGTTCTGCGCATTCTTTTTAGAATCCTGGGAGGATTTTCTTGTTGCTCGGGTGTACAGAACACCCCGCGCGAGTAATCACGGGTTAAAATGAATTAAATAGAGCTTCCGTCGCCCAACCGACTATAGTGGTTAGCGACACCGACTGCTGGGCCGTAGGGCCTGGGTTCGAATCCCGGAGAAGGCATGTATGTTTGTAAATGCATAGTGTCGTCGCGGCATGTTTGTAAAATGAACAGCCGCCGAGTCGAAAGTCATCTCGTGAGGTTGGAGGAAAGGGAAGAGAGGTGGAAGACCCTCCCAGGATGTTTTCCTCAAAACTTGTGGTGGTACCGAACCAAAATGTACTGTTATCTGCATGGTGCTTAACGACAGGTGTACACTCTTACCCTTTGCCACGATGAATTTCGCAGACCTTGATTCAATGTTTCTGTCAATCAGGTGGCATAAGTAACACCAACAAATCTGTCGTGGTTCAAAATCCTTTACGTCGGCGTGATGTGGAAATTTGGAGAGTGGAGTACAGATCTAGTGTCGTGTTCTCGTCACTTGACTGTGGCTAGAAATTTGTGTTCCGTCACAGTTGCGTAGATAAGCTTATTTTACTTAAGTAAATATAATAAAAAAACCCAGCTAAAATGAACAATTTAAATCAGGTTTGTTCAAGTGGAAAGCATCAAAATAGACATGTCTCATAACAAGGCAACAACGGAAGTATTTTAAAGGAATATTTATGCGACTTTTCAATAAAGTATTTTATTGAGGGGGAAGTTTCTTTTCTTTTGAAGTATACTTCTGTCACCCCTTCAATCTGAAAAATATTTATTATAAAAATAATACGCACCAAGAGAGAGAAATTCGGCAAAGTTTGCTAACGAACAAAATACGGATTTTGGCAAAGCACTTATATAAATCCCGTTTCTTAACAAGTTACACTCAAACAGATACACGCTTATGCATTCGGCGAGCAAGATTTGCTTCTTTGTTTCGACGCAGTATTTTTTACATTTTTTTCAATTGTTTTCAAGAAATTTGGTAAAATATGCAAAATTTCTTTTGAAGACCAATGTATTAAAGTCATATATTAAGCCCTCTCCAAAAAAAAGCCTATTTCATTAAATACTGATGCGAGGCTAATGATAACTTATTTAATTTATCTGTCCTAAACCCAGATTCTTAATTTGACATCGCATCATGACTTAAGTTAAAATTAGTTAAGTTATATTCATAAAATTACATTACACTAAATTAACAGTCCGATCGTATAGTGGTAACAATTAATTTTATTGAATAACATATTTAAGTAACTAAATTTACTTCACAACAAGATTAAAATTTAAGGCTACAGTGGACAGTAAAAAAAAAAAAAAAAATTTTTTACAAACATGCCCCAAATTTTTACTGGCTGTATGTAACTTAAAAACTAAAAACCATATAATAAATTTGGTGAGAAAAAAATGATTAGTTTTTAAGAAATTTAAGATTAAAAAATTTTTTAACGAAAATTTAAAATTTCAAAACGTTCCATGCGTTTTAATTTTTTTTAAATTTCATATTTTCACCTGATTTAACTTTTAAGCAATTATTTACAAATGTATGCATACAATGTAATGTTTTATATGATAATTTACAAAATATGGGTAAACGCAAATTTTTATATATAAAATTTCAAGAATTTTAATGATTTCCTACATAAAAACTTTAATTTCTTCTTTCACCTTATCACTATTACTACAATGCATCCAAGAATTTATAAGTATACATTAGATGAATACTTTTGAAAGTTTTGTTATAATTCGACAAAAATTGGAACGCATGGAACATTTTGAGTTTTGGTTTCGAGGTAAATTTTTGATTCTGAGAAAAACAGCTTTTTTATTTTAAAGGAAATTAACTTATTTTTTAAAAAAAATTAAAGATATAAATATGAATTTGAAATTGAAAAACACTAATATAATACAAATATAAGATAGATGCAGAATATATATACATAAGGTTCTGCAATATTTATTGTAACAGTCACATTGACACGTGGTATATACAGTGATAAAAATTGAAGTAAGCTAGAACTTTCTTATAATATCTGAAGTAAATTAGCAGAATGTATTTCATTGTTTTATCTCAACCAGATAGTATATTATATATTTCATTAATCATGATGAGTAAAAATAAAGTATTTCAAAGGGATTAAATTAGAAAAATTCAATGCTTTCGAGGAAGCTTTCATTTTTTAGAACAACAGCTATTTTTATTCTAAAGGAAAAAACTTAGTTTTTTTAAAAACAATTAAAGACATTCATATAAATTTGAAAAACACTAATATCATAAAGATAAGATAAACATAGAATATATGTATAAGATTCTGCAATATTTATTGTAACAGTCACATTGACATGTAATATATATAGTGATAAAAATTGAAGTAAGCAAGAACACATTCCAATAAAATCTAAAGTAAATTAACAGAATATATTTCATTATTATTTCATCAACCAGATAATATATTATGTATTTCATTAATCACAATGAGTAAAAAAATAAAGTATTTCAATACAATTAAATGACAAAAATTCAAAAAATAACAAATCTAATTACACATAACAAGAAAACTGTTTGCTAAGTCTGATAAAAAAAAATTTTAAAAAGCACCGGCACTATAGGCTGCATTTATATTCGTGGCATTTCTTTTCCTTTGTTTCGTAGAAATATTCTGAGAAATGCGTCGTTTATCTTGTCTTTCTGCAATAGTCAAAGAAAAACTGTCATTTAGACATGAGTCCTCTTTCGCTTCAAGAGATTTCACATAGCCCAAATTGTGCTTTCGATGGCATCCGTTACTGCTATTTCCAGCCTCCTTTAGGAGACGAATACCTCTTTTGGGCATTTTCGCCAAAGGCAGCTATGCAGACTTTCATTCGAATTTTGCGTCTTGCCTGCTACGCATCTTTCAAGAATGGTGTCTGAAGCTAAACGTTGATAAACAGGCATAATTTTCTCCACTACTTGTGGCGACAAGTAAGTTTTCATGGAACTGTGTGACCCTGGGGTCTCACCTTTGGCTATAGCTCTTTATAGAAACACCATGATGATTCCCCTTCAGGACACTTACCATGCATAGGCTTTTTGTCAGTTGACGAGCAATGCATCAGGCTGGCATATATAGCAGTTTTCATTTTATCGGTATCAGGGACATTATCTTTTATTGCCTTTCTATAGTAATTTTGCAACTTTGTGATGTTTTTATCTGTAAGACTTCCTGCTTACGCCCACCAAGAGTCACTTTTTTCACCTTCCATTCTTTCACTTTGTTACGTAACGATGTGCCTAGCCTCTTTGCAATATGATTCAGGCACTCTTCCTTTTCGATTTTTATATCAGAACCATATATTTTATTGTCCGACAAAAATTGAAAGGTTTTTGAGTCACCATTACTCAGCATGGAAACGAATCTCATTTGGCAATCACTAATTGATCGCCTCCACATAATTAGTGCAGCGTGCATCTCCATGGCTCCAGAAGTTCCATCAAAATTTTTGTCACACTCATCCGCATGTCCTTTTTGCCATATGTGGAACTCCGCCCAATCGACTCCCATATCTCGACCAGCAACTACACAATTATGACAGTATTTCGACAATACTTCAAAGTCAAGGACAAGTCCACTAAGGATATCGATGATTATTCCTAATCCTAGGTTAGATGTATGTCCTCGCTTTTGCCAAGTACCGTCATATGATACACTCACATCAATTATTTCCTGATTTTTAGAGAAGCATCAACTTTTACGTGAGCTTCTCTAGCAGCTTGACGTGACATTTCGAGCATTTTTTTCTTCACTTCTTTGTTTTTCACGGATAAGTTGTGCATGCATTTGGCAAATGTTTTTCGGTCCATTGTTGGCATGTTGAGCACAGATGAAAACGTTTCCAAAGCAGCATGCCCTCTGCCTATGGATAGGAAGGCACTCACCAGTTTGCTGTTTATATCATGTGAATTTTTGGCCTCTTCTTGAAACTTGAAAAACACTTCCATAGCTTTCATGACATGATTCGCATAAAAGTTCCATCTTTGTAGAATAGGAATGGTGTTGTTTTATAACAAGGGTACAGTTTGTACAATATTTACAAGGAACCTTCTGCAATAATTCAGAAAACACAGCCTTGTGGGTGAAAATATAGCTTGCCTCAGGTTGGGAAGATGTACTCGGTTCAGACAATGTATCTCTCTGCAATACCATACTATTACTGTTTTTTTCATCAACAGTTTTAGAAGATTTCTGCCATCGCTTCTTGCTATTTTCAGCCAACATCTTTCTCCTTTTGGTAGGACGCGACCTTTAGGTTTTCTATATCTCGATGATATAAGATCCATTATAAAAATTTTAAATAACAAAAGCAATTTAAAATGAACTTTAGTTCTGAAAAGAACTTTTTGTTTTGGTAAAATCAATATAAAGTTTTAATAAAATTGAACGAAAAATGCAAACGCAAGTTCGAACGAATCGGTTCAGTTCAGTTCAGTGCAAGCACTGAAAAAGTGGAGACCTGGCTAACGCCTTATGCTCCGATAAAAATTTTGATCAGTTTCTAATCCAAGATATAACACACAGTTCGTGATTGCAGTCTATCTGTAATTTGAATTATCGAGTTGTGCTTCAACTGAGATTGAAGAAAGTAGAGTATAGAGTAACTGGAATTTTAGAATCTATTGGATGATGTCAGAAATTTTTCAACTTTTTGAACATGCTCTATTGATTTACACTTCGCTATTGAGGAATAAGACCATTCGCCGTGGTTGGAGATAAAATTTTTCAAAATTTCACGCTGTGATTTGTATTTGGTACAGTTTAATATAAAATGTTCACTAGTTTCGGGTACTTTACAATCTGCACACAAAGGAGAATCTGTTAGTTTAAAAGGAAATATATATCATTTAACGGTAACTTTTTAACTCGCAACTTATTGATTAAAACTTCTGTATTTCTATTTTTTGCTGCCTGTCTGTTCCATTTTTTCAAGATGAGAAATATAAAAAAAAAATTTGTATGTCTCTTGCTCTTTTTCCATATTTCTTCACTTTTGATTTTGTGTTGTTTTTTAAAATAGGTATGTAGATCTTCATAAGTTATCCAAGAAATAATATTCCACGGCTCTGAGAGGCTTTAGCTAATTTGTCAACTTCTTCATTAATCTCTATTCCCTTGTGAGCTGGTACCCAAATGAATGTAATTGATTCAGCTATTTGGAGGCACTGATGTAAAGTTGAACTTAAATTTAATATTATCGTATTGATTTTCTATTAATATTTTGATGCTTTTTAAGACTGATAAGCTGTCCGTCAAGATGATATAGTTTTCTGTTTCAGAAACCCAATTTTTAATGCAGTCCATATGGCTATAGCTTCAGCTGTGAATATTGAAATCATGTCTTTCAGTATGAAATTTTGTCGAATTTTTTTCTTAGGGATTAAAATTCCTATTGATGTTTGATTAGTATTTTTGGAACCATCGGTTGCTATTATGATATTGTTATTAAATTTTGGCTGAATGTAATCATTAAACATATTTTGTACTATATCATCTGGAAGATCTTTGTTTTGAAATGGTAGTTCATGAGTATATATATTTATTTTACGATTATTGTAGATTGGGGGAGGAGGGATCCATTGAAGAATATCTACTTTAGAGATGCATAATTCTTGGAGAAGGTTGATCGTCTTTTGAAAAATACTGATCTCTTTTTCTCTATATTTATAAAAATTACTATCTATATTCCAAAATAACCTAGCGTTCGGTGACCAGTCTTTTAATGCTATTTGCTTGGTTATAAATTTTTGGCAAAGAAAATTATGGCGAGAATTAATATTTCCATTCATAGACTCTGCTCTTAATAAATCCAACGGGGTATTTTTGGGAGACCTAGGGCTAACCGTAAGGCAGCATTATAAATCGGTTCTAGTTTTTGTCTGTTGCTATTGCTAGAAAAGGAAAATAGTTGACTTCCATAGTCAAAGATAGAACGGATTGTGGCATTAATAATATTTAAAAGATGATCAGATCTTGTTCCTATTTTCGGAGAAGATAAGGCTTTAATTGCATTTAAATATTTGAATCCTTTTGACGTAAGTAATTAATGTGATTTTTCCAGGTGATGTTGGGGTCGAAGATGATACCCAGGATTTTCAGACTCTTCACTTCGGGAACAGGTTTGTCGCATATTTTAAGTAATGGAGGTATCGTGCTTCTTTTTCTGGAAAAGTTGAGTAGACTGCTTTTTTCTGGAGAGGTGGATAATTTCCATTTTTTACACCAGACTGAAATTTTATTTAAAGATTCTTGCATTTCGCCTATTGTTTTATTCCAATTCGTACCACTATTATATAAAAATATGTCATCAGCATAAACCAGAAGATGGCTGTCGTGTTGAATTTCAAAAATATCTGACATATAAATCATAAAAAGGAAAGGACTTAAGATAGACCCTTGGGGTACACCATAATTGTTTGTAACGATTTTTGAAAAAATGTTTCTCCATTTGATTTGAATTGTTCTTTGATGTAAGAAGTTTTGAATCCATCGTAGTAATCTACCAGAGTATCCAACTTTGTTTAGTTTAGAAATAAGGCCATTTGGCCACACTGAGTCATATGCTGCTTTTTTAATATCCAACGCTACCAAAATAAAATATTCTTTGCGTTCTCTAGCCAGTATGATGTCATGTTGTAATTGAAGTAATGTATTAATGCTGCTTCTGTGAGGGTAAAAACCATGATGATTAACATGAAAAATTTTGTTTTGAAAACTGAAATCCAACATTCTATGTAGAATCATTCTTTCTAATAATTTGGCAATTACTGAGGTAAGAGAAATAGGACGGTATGACGAAACTTCCTTGGGATTTTTGTGAGGTTTTATGAAAGGTAGGATAAGTGCGTGAGTCCAGTCTTTAGGAATTTGACTTGAAAACCAACTGTCATTAAATGATTTTAGAAGGAGATATATTGCTTTGATGGGGAGATGGTTTATTGATTGAGAGAAATCTTATCATGCCCTGACTACTGTTCTTTTGATGAGATATTGCTATTTCTAATTCTTTTAAAGAAAAAGGTTTATTAATATCCTGGCTATTGTCCGAATAGAAATATTTGGAATACTATCGTTGTTTCGTTTTGCGTAATATTGTAAAAACAGTTTGCTTGGGATTGTTCGTTTGTTAATATGGTTCCGTTATTTTCAATAATATTAAAGGATGAATAGTTAGAATTTGTTCTATTTCTAATTATTCGGATGATTTTAAAAAGAACTTTAGAGAAGATATTTTTCGCAGGTCTTGTGCCAAAAAATTTTCTTTACATGCTTTGATTGTTCGCTTAAGTTTTGCGCTTACTGCTTTATATTTTATCCAGTTTTCTTCTTTAAAGTTTTTCCTTGCTTTATTAAGGAGTTTTCTCTTTTGGCTCTTAAATGCCCGCATGCTGCTGTCCACCATGGAGCTCTGGAACTGATCAGGTTTTTTTCGGTTCCTTGAGATAAGATTTGAGCTTTTAATTTCTTTTATAATATCTATATTTATGTTTTCATTTAAATTTATATTTTGTTGAATAATATTGATAAATTTGTTCCAATTTGTGTTTTGTTTACAATTAGTAGTTACTGACCTGTTTGCTCTTTTTGTAATTAATTATTATAGGGAAGTGGTCACTTCCAAAATTATCAGTATTCGTGGACCAGGATAAATCATAATTTAAATCTATAGATGCTAAAGAAAGATCTATAGATGTAAAAATTCCCGATGAATGGAGATAAGTTGGACTTTTATCGTTTAATAATATTAAGTCATTTTCAATGATCCAGTCAAAAATCTTTTTTTCCAGAAGCACTAGAGTTTTTGATCCCCATATCTCATGAGACGCGTTGAAATCTCCCAATATCAAATTGTGATTATCAATATATGATGCTATTTTAGATAAATTGCTGTCTTGAAAGTTACCCGGTGGGATGTATATATTAAAAATTGTGATAGGATTTAAATCTATTTGAACTCTGACTATTAAAATTTCTAAGTCTTCACTAATTTCTGAGAATATTTTTATTGCGCTAATATCTTTATTTAAAACTATCATTAATCCTCCTCCTCTTTTTGATTTCTCTATCAATTCTGAATATATTCTTATTGGGAATTGTGAAAATATCATTTGGATGTAACCAGGTTTCTTGAATTATTAAAATACTTGCTTTTGAAAGATTGGAGCGAAAAGAATATCAGGCCTCTTGTTTTTAATTCCACGTGCATTCCATTGGATTATGTTCATGATTTAAAACGGAAAAAAAAAAGGTTCGATACTACGAATTAGTTGAAAAATTCGAAAAAAAAAAAAGTAGATTAATAGTGAGTTTTTAGCGAGAAAATATAAGAAAATGTGATTATTTATTTAAGTTCCTTTATTTTTTTCTACTACACGATCTAATGAGTTTCCTCTCTGTTCTGATATTTTCTTGAATCTTTTTGCCTTTTTCATTCTGTTTTCTACTTATGATACAATCATCATCTTTTGAATTGTTATATTGGATGCAACTTTTTTAGGGTGGATTCCATGGTATTCATTAGGGAAGAAAATCGTAAATTTATTTGTGCGACCACGGTATTCAGTTCTGACGTGAAGAGTTGTACTATTTGTTCTAATTTCTTTTCGAATATGTTATTGGTTTCTTCAAATTTCATTTCTAGTTTCGCTAACTTTTTTCAAGATTTTCTATCTTCTCTGTTTGATCATTATATGTTTTGGCCGAGTATGATGTTTTTTTCCCTTTGGAATTTTTCAACTGCTTCGTTTCTCGAGATTTGTTGTTGTACTTTAATTTTTAATATTTCAATTTCTTCTTTATATCTTTTGCAATCTGTATCATTAGCTTCATGTCCCTCTCCACAAGAGCTGCATTTTTTTATTTGTATTTCTTTGCATTCGTTTACAGAATGGTTCAGTGAACAAATTCGGCATTTTATTGCGCTTCTACAAAATTTTTGAAGGTGTCCAAATTTCCAGCAGTTTGTGCATTGCCTAGGTTTTTCATAGTAAAGAGTAGTTTTAATCATTTCAAATCCAATAGGAACTCTTTCTGGAATACTGCATCCAATTTGGGTAACTTTAACTGTTTTGATCGGTTTAAATCCAGACTCCGTTTTTGGTAAAGCGTTGGATATCAAAAATTGCGTAATTGTAATTTTCTAATTCCGATTTAATGTCGTCTATTGTATATTCTGTGTCTATTCCGTGCAATATATAACTAGTGGTTAGGCCAGTAAAGGATAATCTTGTACTTATTTTTACTCTATTAATTTCTTTAATTTTTAAAGCTTCTTTGGCGGTCTCGCAATTATTGGTTTTAATTATGATCTCACAGTTTCTTGTTTTGCTTATACTTAGAATATTTTTTTTAATTGTGAACTCTTTCATTATATTTTCTTTTAGTTTAAGAGGATTACCATTCTGAAAGCCATTTTCCGATTTTAAGAAAATTGTAATATTTGGCAACGTGCTTAAGTTTTGTCTTTCCGCAAACTTGGTCAATAATTCTATATCTGTGAGATTACACCTATATTTATTGAATGAAAAAGTTGAATTTTCGTGTTCCACTTCCATATTATTATTTGGGTGAGGGTAGTCACCCATTTTGTCTTCTCTATTCCAATACTCAAAATTGTATAAATACACTATCTTGTGTAAATAATTAAATTAAAAGCTCTCTTATCCGAAAATAGAAGAAAATAGAAGAAAAATTATATGAACTAAATTTCAATACAAAATAAAAATTCAAAACGATCTCACCCGCTCGAATCCGCTTGAAAAGTCAAAAGTATTTAATATTATTAGCACACTTTCACTCAATCCAATCGAACGAATCGTAAACAAATAATGCCGATTTAGGTCTCAGATACAGTTAAAACAAATTGTTGCCATCCAGACCTTGATAAATTAACATTTAAAAATAAAAATTAGAGAGGCTATGTCTACAGTAAATAAAATTCGTACTGTCAAAGTACATGACAGCTTTGTCAGCATGACATCAGAATGTAAACAAAGGGGCGTGGTCATGAATGACTGAATCGGAACTACCCCATAACTCAGTAAAAATGCATGAAACCAAAAATTTTTTTTTTGCGTTTGATAGAGAAGCTAATATAATATTAAAATAAGCCAAAAAAAAAATTTTTCGATGTTTTAGTCAATTTTCCACATTTTAACTGTCCACTGTAGCCTTAACTTAGCTTGAGAGAGAGATGAAGTGAGGCGGGAGCATGGACATGGTTGACGCCTGAGTCCCGCGGAGGATTCGATTCTCTAGGTCTGGCATCTGCTCAGTCTGTTTCTCTCTGTCCAAATCGGGGTGAATGCCGATTTTATTCTACGACTCTTTACATAAAAATTCTAGAGCGGACTATTTGCCTTGTCCACTTAATTACCTCTGATTGGTCCAGAACCAGCGCAGAGTTACCGCACAAGGTTCATTGCCTTTTGGAAGCGCGGGAAATCTGGTGACGCACCCCGCAATTTATGAGTCCAATGAACCCCCAGGCATGGGAATGTTTTGGCACTCCCTTGCTGAGGAATTCAACCCCTCAGTGATGGGAAAAGAAAACGAATTCCACCAAACTGAGTTCGAAATTTTGAAGTTCTGTTGAATATTCCTGAATAATCCGTGCCTCCCATCAATACGTAAACAATTTCGTAATCAAAACTGTTACATTATTTTAGTACAAATTCTTTTAATAGGCTTTTTATTACCCTATTACACAACTTAAAAACTTTTGAGAATAATTTACCTCAGAACGTAGAAACTATGCATTATTAAAGAATGTTAAAGGCTATTTCTTTTTCTATCAGAGAAATATATAAAGAAAAGGATATTTGGCGCTTCTCGTGAAACATTAAATAAAATAAGTCCAGTACTGAGGCTATCAATTAGATCATTGGGACCATTAAAACAATATATAAAATGGAGGGAAAACGAAAAACCACATTGCTTAATTAAATTACATAGTGAGCATTATATTCTCAATAAACGTAGCAATTAGATATAACTGAAACGTGGTGTGTGTATTAGACGTTTCATTATATGAGTATTAAAAGGATCTGTAAATGGGGAAAAAATTTAAAAATTCAGAACTTCTTAAAAAATTTCTTAAGATATGTATGTAATAGCTAAATCCCCAAGAAAAATAAGAAAATATTTCTAGAATAATATTGCAAATAAAAAATTAAAAATAATGTTAAATACAAGCTAACGATTATAATAAAAATCAATGTTTTATTTTAATCTGCAGAAATAATAAAAGAAAAACAGAAGGAACATGTTTTTTTTCATCATGTATATTTGAGCATTTATTTTTTAATTTTAGTATTTTTCCATCAATTGAGTGTTTTGAAAAAGGAAATTGATATCTATACTAAAAATTTAAAAATCACCCATTCGATTTGTGCTGCCCTCTATTAAAGTTTCCAAAAACGAATAAAACACCAATGCAAGAAAAACGAAATTTAAAAAAAATTTACCTGATTAATTAAGTAAATCGTGATTCTTTTTCTTTATGAAAAATGTGTTTACGATGAAAAGTTTATATGACAGGATGCAATAAACTTGTTCAAGTTTGTGTAAAATGTCCGTATGAAGAATGTAGATACGTATCGCTTCTTTTTAAATACCTCTTGTGAAAAATAGAAGTTATACCTTTGAGTATAATCTTTGAGCGAAAAAGATATCTTTCAACAAATTTAATGAAATATTATCACGTTTTATTTTACTGAACGAATTTAAAAAAGAAAAATTGTACATTTAGATTTGTACAAGCTAAACCAGTGATTCTCAACCTTTTTTTTTGTTGCGGCACATATTTAACGATTTTAAAATATGGCGGCACACAAAGAAAAAGATAAAAATTGTTTACTTACTACAACACACTGCATAAATAGTTTATGACAAAATTTTTAAATATACGAAATAAACTAATTTATATTACAATAATAACTAAACGTTTATTAAGGGATTAATTACAAGCTAATAATAAAAATATTTTTAATGCGAAATTTGAGCTTGATGTTTTTTGATAATTTCATTTATATTTGGTCGTAAAAATGACAATGCTACTCTTATATCGTCTTCTACATTTAACAATCTTGATCTTTTTAGTTTTAATGTTGGCTAATGCTGAAAATCCGAATTCACACAAATAAGATGTGGAAAATTGTAATAATATGTTTAAAGCTTTTTTGGCTATCATTGGATAATCGCATCTGATGTTAATCCAAAATGAATTAATTGATTCTTCTGAATGTTTTAAAATTAAATCTCGATTATTGGAAAGCAAAATGAGAGAGTTCTTCCTCTTCATTCAAAGTTAAGTCAAATACAGAAATATACGTTATAAGAAATGGATTACGAACCCAATCAAATTTCTTAATATATAATTTTGGGAAATAATGAATAATTCTCTCCTCTAATGTTGTCAAATGATCAACAACAATTAATTTAATAGTTTTATAACTGTCTTTAGGGACTGACTCAAACTTTTCTAAATTGCCTTCCTGAGCTTTATTTTTCCATAAAGTTTGTTTTTTGAATCCCACCAGCTTATCGGTTGAGTTTAAGATATTTTCATTAGGCCCTTACATACTTGAATTGATGTTGTTAAAAATAACAAAAATATCTGATAAGTAAGCCAGTTTAGTACACCATATTTTATCTTCCAACAAATGAACAAATTTTTATTTTGTTCAAAAAATATTTTCATTTCGTCTTTTAATTTCAGCACACGAGATATAACTTTTCCTCTAAACAACCATCTTACTTCTATATGGAGTAACAAGGATTCATACTTAGCTTCCATAGCTTGGCATAATTTACTAAATAATCTACTTTTTAATGGTCTTGATTTGATATAATTAACCATTTTAACACATTGTTCCAGAACTATTTTCAAATCTGATGGCAAAATTTTTGTAACAAGTGCTTCTCGATGCAAAAAACAATTGGTAACTAATATATCCTCATTCAGTTCTTTAACATGTGCTACAAATCCTTTTAGATGTCCAGTCATAGCTGGAGCACCATCTGTGCAAATGCCAATACATGACATCCAAGAAACTTTAATTTCTTCTAAATATGAACTAATTACTTGAAAAATATGTTTACCAGTTGTAAAATCAGGTAACTCCCGACAACATAAAAATTGATTAATTATATCATTTTCGTGAATAAATCTAACTAATGCAATTAATTGAGCATTTTCTGTAATATCTGTTGTTTCGTCGACTTGTTGAGCAAAAATTCGAATTTGCAAGAGTTTTTGCAGTATTTTGCTCAATATTTTCTGACATATCTTTAATTCTGCGATGGATTGTATCATTTGAAATTGGTATTTTGCAAATATCAATATCAGCTGATCCACCGATCATTGTTTTTACAATTTTGCGACAAGCAGGTAATATAATTTCTTCAGCCAAATTGTGAGGTTTTAAGTTAACAGCAATCAATTCAGCTATTTCGTAAGAAGCTACTTGAGCCTTTTCAGACACACATACTTGTTTTTCAAAAACTTTTACTTGATTAATTTTTGATGATGAAGACCTTTCAAAGTAGCTTTTATCTTTTGTTGAAAGCGAAGGATGATTAGTCACCAAGTGACGTTGGAGTTTGCTAGGAACCATAGCACTATTTGATAATTTAAAACCACATATCACACACTCGGGAACAACTATGTCATTTTCCATTGTAGAGTGTAAATCCAAATTTCAAAAAATCATCATTATATTTCCGATGGACAACTTATTTTTTTGAGCAAGAAGTATTTTTACTTGTGGCGGGGTTTGGCTCATTAACTTGGTCCCTAACGTTATCATTATCACTATTATCATCATTAAACTTTCTTCTTTTTAACCATTTATCCATTTTCAGAAGGATCTGCAAATAAATTAATGCAAATAAATTAATGCAAACATGCAAATAAATTAAAATTAAACCGAATCACATACATTTGCCAATTTTAACGAAAGAAAAGGTGCAGTAACTACAATGCAACAACTTGTGAATCCCAACTATCACTAAAACAACACGTTTTGTACGCAGAAGTGGCAAGTGTGCGCCGACTTGAGACATATTCCTATTGCTATGCACGCCGCTTCATCATAATTTGGCACTAAGAAAAAACGCGTTGCAAAGCAAATAATAAAATAATTTATTTTTTTGTGGATTTAAATATATATTCATGTTAAAAATATTTTTCTTCTTAAATGATATAATTTAATAATATTAACATTATTATATATTTGCAAAATTTGGCGGCACACTTTTGAAATATGGCGGCACACAAAAGTGCTGCGGCACAGTGGTTGAGAATCACTGAGCTAAACAATGCTATATATCGTGGCGCCCTCTTTGAAATATTTTTGAAAGTAAACGTGTAGTCAAAATCTTTTGATTTCAAGAGAAATCATTTGTTTTAGATAGGGGTCTACAATTTGCGGCTCTTCAATCTGTAAGAATTATATTTCCTGTATGGATTATTAAAAAAAATATGTTTGCTCATTTTCTTTACAATTATTAAGCGAAAAATTTTCTGGTATGTGTATGTACGTTGAAATATTTGACTGGCTAAAAATTGCTACTATGGTGAAAACAACTGAAGGGACAAATGGGATTTTTGCAATGAAAGAAAAACTATCTAATCCAGTGTTTCTCAAACTGTGGGGCGCGCCCCCTGGGGGGGCGCGATAAACGTACAAGGGGGCGTGAGCATATCGAAAATAAAAGATTAAAAAAAATTTATTTACTGGAATGAAGTAAAACAAAATACTTTCTGACATAATAAAAAATACACATTTACACTGATATAACTTATATATATCATCTGCGATATTACGTCATAAAAAATAAATCTTCCACTTCAAAACTTCATTTTAGCTATCTTTGATACTGTAACCAAATAAAAATCTTTTATTTGATTTGCTGTAATCCCATGATGAGAGATTTTTTTACTACGGTTTCTTTTCAAACCAAAATGAGAAAAAACAAAACCCAGACCCATAATCAAAAAAAAAAAAAAAAAAATAGAAAGATAAAAAATTCATCACTGTTATATTATTGTCATCAGCTTTAGGCAGCAGAATGTATTTGCTGCGGTTTGACCTTTGAACTTATTTGTACGGTTAGTTACGTCCCTGCTCTTATGTATTTTTTTTTCATTTAGGGAAGTTGAAAATAAACTATTTCTGCTGCGATTTTTTCCTTGTAAAATATTTTTATGATTTTTGGAAAAGCACAGAGAGCACTTTGAAGGATTACTGAACTAAAATATATTTGTCACATATCTCCCTCTTTTTTGGGAGTGACAAACGTTTTTTTCCAATCTTAAGGTACTTGTTTTCACTGAGTCCCCGGTGTGATAACTTTTTTTCCGAAATATTTTCTGTGTCCTTGAAAGTAGGTGAGTATATTTTCTCTTAATTAAATTGTTCACTGAAATTACGATTTTTATCGTGTACTATAAAATTAATTATAAAAAAAGGATTGGGGCGACTCACACAATAACCCCACTCGACCATTAGTATCGAGTGCGTGCCTGCTGCAGGGTTAAAAGATGTTGAAGTCTTTTCACTTTCAATATTAAAAATAATACAATTATTTTTCACCGGAATTTTATATTATTGTTCATTATTTAACATCAATTCTAAATGCTAATTTTGTGAAGCTTAAAATTACAGTTCGCTTAAAACTAATTATAATTCGAGCAATGATTAAAAATATAATTTTACATTTTTCTAAACATTGTCGCTTAACTCTCCTGAAAATTCAGCGATTATATCAATAATGTTTTATTTTCTTATAAAAATGAACTCGTGCAAATAGCGGGTACTTCAGCCGGTATACTTTTAATGTATCAGTGCTGCACAGAGTATTTTATAACTAATTATATAATGCTAAATTAAGAACAAGTTTAAGGCGACTTGGCACCCTTTGATCAAACTTCTTTATTTACGTATTTAAAAATTATATTTTAACATTTTATATAATGTTTCTATTCAAGAAAATGTTACCAGATGAAAATTTTCATATATTATTCACACAATTTTAAAAATTTAAATTTTTTGAAGAATATTGGGAACATTTTAAAATCCTACTCCTTTTGTAAAAATTAATTTTTTGACCAGAAATTTTTTTATAATATTCTTATGGATGTTCTTAACAACTTTAGGGATCGATTTTAGACTAACTTCATTCGTTTTCGAGAAAAAAAATAAAATGTTGATATACAGGCTAAAAATCAACGGAAAAGCCATCATGTCTTACATTTTATTTTTCTTAAAAAAAAGTATTCTGTTTATAGCAAAACGGATCGCTAATTTTATTACATGCTTTATTTTTAACACGCAGGAAAAAAATTGAAGTGATTGGTAAATAATTGTCGAAGGAGTAGGTAGCATTTTGAATGCACTAAGGTTTCGAAAAACACAAACTGAGAAAAACCACTTTAAAGTTTATAATTCTGAAAAATAATTATTATAAGCTTAATTAAACTTAAAATACCACTTTAAGATATTACTTATAAGTTTTTTCTTTAAAATAATTGCATTTTCATATGTTTTTAATCCACTTATTTTTATAAATGATCAACTTTTATAGAGAGTACTAACTGCACAAGAAAACTCAAGAAACACTAAAAAAATTTTTTTTCTGTCACGACAGAAATTTTAGCTGTTTTTCTTCTTATAATATTAAAGTATTACATTTGTATGAAAATATATCAGGAATAAGAACTGAAATTATATAAAATTATTAATATAAAATTGCCTTAATTTAAAAAAATTTACGTGCACACATTTCACAAGGAGGAAAAATTACATTATTGTATTGCCTCGGAAATATTCTGCTTTTAATACTACACATTCTTTTTTTATAGTTATTATTTATATTTATAAAATATATTTTTTTATCATAATGCATTTTTTAGCTTTTTTTCTAAAAAGGGGGTGTGGCTGAATTGCCTAATTTGTTTTCAAATGAAGTTTTATTCAACTTCTAACTTTCCGACCTGCACAAGTGATATATCAATCGGAATATAATAATGCAAAGAATAAGATTAAATGAAAATAAAAGAAAACGATAGGTTTGTGATTTTTAGGGTACCAAGTCCCCTTAATAAGTATTAGCGACTTCCATGGGCTTGTCTTTTAGAGCAAATTTTTCAAAGGAATGCTTATGATTAGAAATTGACCCACTGAGTTCTTTCTAAAAAGAAAGCTGATAGCTATATTTTGTCTTCTAAGCAGCCACCGCATTTTGCAATATGTTCCAATTTAAAAATTAGAGAAAGGAAAATAACATAATAATTATCCTATTACTTATTTATTATTATTTTTTGCTTAAAAGCAACATATACAAAATTTAATACTTATGTCATGAATTTGTACGGTTTATAATTAAGATTATTGATTTAGCGTAAAAAAAAAGTGCATTATTATTGCATTCAGTACATTATTAATGTATAAGGGGGGTGCGATAAAAATTGTGATTGAAAAGGGGGCGTCAGTATTGAAAGTTTGAGAAGAACTGATCTAATCAAATAAAAGCAAACCCTGCCGAAATATCCAATATAAAACCAATATATGGGAAAGCAAAAATTGGCACAACCTGAAACCTAACTAAGAAGACTGATAACTTGTCTAGCACAGCAGCTGATCAACATCTTGAAAATTTGAGAAAAACATGTCAAACAGGGTGTATGATTACCTCTAGAAACTACACAGCTCTCGCATCGGTGTTTTATACAGTTTACCAGGGCAACAGCACCAACACTTGCACCAATGCACTTTTAAAGTCATCGACGGTCGCTAAAACTGGTCTCTTAGTTGCAATTGAGTGTCTAAGGACGCCCTATACGTGTTCGACGGGATCAAGATCAGGAGACATCGCAGGTCACTCCAATCCTTGAATATCCAAGGCAAAAAGCATAAATGCTCAAAACCTTTTTAATGTCGATGATCAAATATGTACATAATTAAACACAAAAATACACAAATTCTAAGCTGCGTTTTATTAATTTATTAATTTTTTTAAATATCTTCACGAAGGCAATGAATATAAATATCTTCATTAATTAATTCAACTTTCTTTTTTACACTTAATGTTATATTCTTTGAAAAGAGAGGTGCGATAATGATCCCATTATGAAACAGGATGAAGTAACGATAATTAAAGCAATTAGTGATTAATGCGTTTTTTTCAGTTGTCCAGAACATATATAAAAATGTTAACAAAATAATATAAGGTTTTTCTTGAACTCCATTTCGTACAATGGTCGATTATAGGCATCTTAAAGGAATGTATAAAAAGTCAACTCTCGATAATTCGAAGTTGAAGGAACGAATGAAAATCTTCGAAAAATCAAGAGGGTAGGAAACACACTCAAAGTACACGAAGAGAAATTTTTTCTAACTCAGTTTGTTTCTGCCCACTGTGAAGTTCCAGGTAACGAGAAAGATGATTTCTTGGCTAACAAGTAATATAAAAAGAATTTTTTAGTCAATTCCTTCTTTGACTGGATGAATAGAAAGAATTTTACTAACAATTGAAAATTGGAATAAGATTTATTTGTAAATTTATAAATATATAGGGAGAGATTGAAATAATAATAGGAATTGAAAAAAGAGCATGATTTTTCTGCATTGTTGTAACAATGCAACCGGATTGGCTAATTTGGCTGAAAAACAGGTTTTCGACGCCAACTTTTGTCTTTGTTTTAACAGTTACATTGTTACAACAATAGAGACAAATCTAAGTTGGTGCCAGATTAATATATATATATATATATATATATATATATATATATATATATATATATATATATATATATGTATATATATATGAGAGAGAGAGGAAGGGCTTATAGTAGGAATGGAAAAAGCGTGTTAGTTTTTCGTCCTTTGTGATTCCATTATATTTAAAATCTTATTAAAAGATCAATCAAAGCTCGTGCTCAGGAAGACTTCTATAATCATGTTTCCCTCAAGTCTTGGAGGAATGCTATCCTGTGAATTTGCGTAATGACCCAAGACGTAGAGTGGTTGCTGAATTCCGCCTAACACCGGACATGACTGCCTGAGAAACCATCTATATAGTATTTTTTCTATCGCCTATATCAACTATTCATCTATATAGTTGTTCTTTCCCCGATATGCACTCTGTCTAGCTCTGGAGAGGTCATGGAATCCACGCATCTTCAACACTGTCCTGCTCCGCACAAGACGTTTCTCACCGAGAGTTACAGGTAAACTAGATTTATGTTAAATTGATAAACTGTTTCACACCTTTTTTTGAAGTGAAAATTTTTGTCCTCGAGAGTGAATGAGAAAATTGCCCAGTTTTGTGTAACAGTGAAATAGCGAACGGAAGTATTCTTCACCGCATACCCCCGAATCGTCGCTATGGTAAGAAGAAAGTGAGAGGAGGCAAAAAGGGGAGGGGAACACTGCGTGACTTGCATCATATTGGTAAAAAAAGGGGAATAATTGTCCAGGTCTCAGACTGGTCAACTTGCCCACCTTCCGATTAGGAGTCAATTTTCCCCCAGACCCGTGCACATTATCAATGGTCGTATCAGTTGCAGTGTGAACATGCATTACGATGCAGACAAAATAGCTCTCGCAGCAAAAGCGTGCGTTTTTGAAATTTTCTGTAGATTGTTGGCAACATGGCGATGTGTTCGTTGGCTAATTTTTTCTTTAATTTTCATTTGCGTTGCATTATTAATTCTAGTCAGAATGCCTAAATCAAATGCATAAAGAGGAAAAGAATTTCGTGAAAGAAAAAGAAAAAATAGGAAAACTAGCTGAAAGAGTAGTCAAAAAACTGACAAAGAAACAGAAAAATAGTGCAAATTCATTAAGTACTGCTGCCAATTCTCCATCAGAGAACAAATGAGAGCATGGAGAAAAATATTGCAAAATACTCTTTTAATGCCGAATGTAAGGGATGAGAATGCTATTGAGAATTTTCTAATGGCATCACATATTTATATGGACTTTGTGAACCCCTTCTCCCCCGTGCCTTCAACTACAGAACCCTCAAGTCTAGTGTGTGTTGGACCTGATGCATGTGAATCGATAATAAATTCGCTACAACGACTATGATTAAAAAGACAATTAAGTTGCAAAGACTATGATTATCATAAAAATGCGTGGCCACGGTAGCCTAGTGGTCAAGGCCTCAGATCGTGGATGGCGTGTCATGAGTTTGAGCCGAGTACCAATCAAGACCTGCCGTGTAGGGGTGCGATGCACGTTAAATCTTTTAAGAGCTCAAACGTCCTCCCGTTAGTGTGGTGTGGTAGTTAGGAGAGGGGGGAGTGTCAGCTGAGGTACTTCATTACGAAATACGCCCCCAAAAGCCCTCATGTAGCTGAACAGTGGGCCATTAATATTAACTCACCCATAAAAATACTCAGAAAGATTTTCAAAAACTATTCTTTAATAAATCTTTCGGTCACGGATGTTCTATTTGTGATAGATTATGGCTTAGAGATGATTTGAGAACGCCTGTTGCTGAGCAGCAAAAAATATTTTAGCGGAAAAAAATTTAGAAGACATTAAAGAACATTACACAATTACGACAAAGTTTAAGTAATAAAAGTATACCAAATTTATGAAAATATAATAGTTTGTATATCCAAAATGCCAGCATATCTTCCATCTTTGGATTTGGTATCAGAAAGACTCAATGCGCCACAAATACTTTTCATGCAAAATAGAGGGTTGATCATGTACACGGTCAATTTGGAATATTACAGCAAATAATCAACGTTCCAAAGTTGCCAAAGAAATTTCACTTTATCGCGTGGCGTTCCACGCACCATTTTTTTTGTACTTTTTTTCTTCTTTATATTTGATGTACTTTTCATAATCTGTCATTAGAATTTTTTTAAAAAAGTATTTTAGTTGTTTATGAAAATTTATATTCATGAGCCAGTTTTTATACATTTTCAAAAACATCATTCACTAAAAATTTTTAGGTAACTTCATGAGTTTATTAATTAGGACATTTGTTAAGTTTTTATTTCTTTAATTCAAGACTCACAACATTCTACACTTACCGTCATTAACCTATTTAAACTTTTCATATAGGCAGAAGTAATTCCCGCAAACCTTTTACATTAAATTGAATTCAAACAATTAGGGGCAGGTCAATAATTTTTCTTAAAAATACAGCAAACAAAAAATTGCTCCGAAAAATCAAAAGGTTTAAATGTTATTCCTTCAACCTCTTTAAAAGTTGTGAAATATGGAAAATGGTTTTTATTCATTGTATCAATAAATATATTTAATAATCGTTTCGTAAAGTAGCGCAACTCGGTATAAGCAATCGAATGTTTCATAATCCTCTTTAGGAAAATTTAGAGGTCCATCGCAAAAAGCCCTCGAGTAGATGACTGGTGTGCATTGGGATATTCAGACTCTCAATCAATAAAGGATCCAGCCAATGAAGGATTAAAAACATCTCGAAGATATTCATGCAGGATTGAGGCCCTTAGTTTCCGAGGAAGTTTTGTT